>JAJJWW010012432.1:0-61750 GCA_023531295.1 Papaver armeniacum
TATTCAAAATTTGCTCAAGTACTTAATATCATGCATTATATTAAGGTTAGCCTCTTTTCCGGAAAAAAAAAAAAAATACTTAATATCCTGCATCCCTTGTCTAAAGGGATTTTGATGAAACAAGTTACCACTAATAATTTGTTTTACTCTGTCTATGTAAGTGTGGGCATTGTTGCATAATTTATTTACAGTTGGCTCCTCCGAATGATCTTTTTTTATAGAGAAAAGGACTAGACAAACCAAACAATGCCGAGATCTCAACAATGCTCTTTTTTATCTTTACCCCGCCCCTTTGTTTATTACGATCCGCCTTGGCCAGTAGAAGAACATGATGATGCGAAACCGTGTCCTTCACGTTCTTGCATAATTTCTTTACAGTTTGGCTCCTCCAATGATCTTTTTCATAGAGAAAAGGACTAGACAAACCCAGGGACGGAGCCAGAAATATTTTCAGGGGAAGCTAATTAACCAAAGCATAAATTCAAGGGGGCTAACTAACAAATTTTTCTTCCAAATAACATAAGTTCCAAAGGATTTATAATGAATTAACCAGAAACATGGTGGAGTGGACCATTTCAGCAGCAGTTGAAAATAAATTTGTTAATAGGCCTACGTAGTATCTCTGGCCGATACGTAGCTATCTTTGCTTCTATTAGTCAATTGGAGGTTGCTTCTTCTGGCGATGAGTACTGCATATACGTTTCCATGAGAAGAGATTAAGACCTTTGTGGTGTGGACCTGTGGGGTAATTGCCTTTGCCTAATTGGTAAGGACGTGGTTCAGTTAGGTCAATCGATAGTTGGGTCTGTAAAAATGATCTGATTGTAACTTCGACAAAATTACTACCACTGTCGGTGGGAAATTAAATTACTATTTGTTTATAAATACACACTGATCCATTATTTCGTGGGACCCACATCACTTAAGTGCGCTGGTGGTGGTGGAGAGAGAGCTGACACCACACCCACCATCCACCCAACTGGAGTATATAATAATAATAATGACAGTTGCCCCACCCATGCTGGCTTTTATATCATGTCTAGTCCCTTTACTATACTGGAGCTGAGTCAGTACCATTTTATTACAGCGTGGTGGACAGCTGAGAAATATTTCTATCCAGCCAAGCCGAGCGGAGCCGATACATAACTCTCTCCGGGTCTCTAGAGTCTAGAGATGTGTCGCCATCTGCTAATGATTTGCATTTAATGCAAAGCCGTTCGTAGATACGGCACGGATTTTGAGGTGATTCATCTCCGCCGTAACTCTCCCGAAGGTTTCCTGTAAAAATGCGAACTAACCATACTGTAGTTACTGTAATTGACTAGTTGGTGGTTCGGTTAGGTACATAGGTCAAAGGCGTGGAACCACGAGAATCAACCACTAGAGCGAATGAGCTGTCCCTTTTGATTTTTAAATAGATAGGCATCGTATGGATGAAAAAAATAGTTATGCGTGCCCATATGTCATCCCTGTTTTCTGCCAATGTATATTAAATAATGCATGGTCCCTTTTGGGACTACCCCAAAGTCGGGTGATATTTTTCTCTTCCGATTTTCTCCCGCTCACACAGAAGGGCTGTAAATTGAGCCGAGACGGGCTGACCAGTCCGATACCCGACTCACTACCTGGTTGATGGGGTCAGATCGGTGGGTACGTCTGTCGCATCCCCTGTCTTTTCTCTTTCTCTCCTGTTCTTCATCAGTATGCATAGAGGTGTAAATTGGGACGGGCCAGCACGTTTATGGCACAACATGAAGACGTTAAAATTCGAGCACAAAGACGCGAAGACGCGACCGGCCCAAAGACGTAAGGCGTTTGTTTAATCGTCTTTGTGCTGTAGCCCAACAAAATAGGCACAGCCCAGCCCAACACGATGACGTGTTAACACACGGCCCGGCCTGACACCTTGAAGAAAGCACGCCACGCTACGAGTAAAATACTACACAATACATCACATTTGATGATATCACAAAAAATCATTGTTTAACCCATTTTCTCACATTTTATCTTCTTGGTATCTTAATTTATTTCTATAATAATACATGATAACTAAAATATCTAAAAAATATTTATTTTGAGAACATAAAATAAGTGTCTGAAGAAAGACGGCACTGACGTTTATTTTTAAAGACAAAGACGCCATTTGAAGACAAGACAAGACAACACGTTCTCGAGTCTCGGATAGCCCAGCCCAAAGACGCAAGACACTAAGCGCGTGACTTCGTGGGCTGGGCTGTACTACGGCCGACACGTTTTACACCTCTAAGTATGCATGTGGTTTTCTTTAAGTACATCATGATCAAAGTTGATAATCATACTGATTTCAAAATTGAAAAGAAAAGAAAACAAATTCAGTTGCGTCTGACTCAAAAGGCACTAGTCATACATATGGAATCCCACCCACTCTTGATTTTTATATGTATGATGGTGAGTAATCGATGATGCTGTCCCATCCTGTTTTCCTGCCAAGCCAAATTCACGTGATGACTTGTTCAAAGATCGAGTGATAATGTTTCGGATTCCAAATCTCTCTGCTCATGACTTCTTATGGGTTAAGAGGCAAAATGTCCCCAACGTTAAAATAAGTCAAAATGCTCCAAAACCTTACTTTGATATATTTGGTTAAACCGGGCCATATTGACTAATCAACACCAATATTAAATTTTAATTTTACCCTTGCTAATAATTTATGGTGACACGTGTTTATATCCTAAAGAATTTAGATCACGAAGAAAATTAACAGACAGATGAGAAGATTGGACACGTGTCAGAACCTTATTTGCCCACGTGTATGCCGAAATTACAAAGTTTACCCTTTGATGACTCATCTATTGGTGCCACGTGGTTTGATATAAAACGGACACGTGTCATTTTAGTACACGGTGTCATTTTGGTGCACGTGTGAACCCGTACGTGTGAACTCGTACGTGTGTTGCTAATGTTTTATCTTCTCTTCATCGAGTTTCATCCACAGAAACTCAAAACCTGAAAGAGAAAGTTATCCAAAGAGAGAGAGACGGATTTCGAGAGGGAGAGAGAATACGGAACTAAACTTAAGATCGAGATAAGGTCGAGAGGTTGATAGATCGAGAGATAGGTCGACAGAGAGACATCGAATAGTTTGCGTGTTTAATGGAGTGAAGGCGAATCGCCAAATTTGCGAAAAAGGTAAGTAATCTAAATTATTAATGGTTTTGACTTATGTTGATCGTTATTTAGACTTGGTATTTAGTATTTCTGATGAATCGTTGCTTTGATTCTATGTTTACAAAAATTAGGGTTTATAACTGATTAGGGTTATATTGTTCTGTGGTTATGAATCTATGTTTATAGAATTAAGGTTTATAAAAGGGATATTTTGACTTTGGGTCACAACAAAGTGACCGAGTTGCGTTTGGAGTCACAAAAATATTTTAATTAGAGTTTGGGTCAAGACTATGGTTGGCCGTCTTCACCGTTAGAAAAATAAGTTAAAATGTGAAATGACCGACTAAACTATATTTCGTGGTATTTACTAACTTTACCCCTTTGTTAAGTTTTCTCTAAAAAAAAAAAGAATTTCTCGGAGCGAGAATTGATCTTCCCCGAGAGAAATAAAAAACAATAGTTAAGGGGGTTTCGAGTATCGGTTGGGTTTTGAAACAAATAGGCGAAAGTTTCCAAGTCATGAAGAAATGTTTCTTTTAAAATTTGAAAAGCTACGGTTTGAGAAACAGAAGAAAGATCGAGTTGCGGGGCATTGATTTTTAAATCTCGAACTTATAAAAGATTAATAAGGTCTCAGAGTACTCAATTGGGATCTCGTGATTATCAATGAATTGAGGTAACTTAGAAGATGGGGTTTAAACCATTAAGGTTTATGTAAGTCAGAATTCACGATGGACTTTCATTCAAGTATTAGAATTTTGAGAGAAAGTGACAGCGGTGAACTCACGATCCTTGTTTGGCCGTTTAGGCAAGATAAATTTGAGACCTAACTTCTGGGGTTTTTCTAAGATTTTGATCTTTCTAGTAATCGAAACCGGGTGTTACTATTTTTGCGAGTTAACGTCGTTAGCTAAAGGGATAATGATGGGGGAGCCAACTTGGAAGCAAGGAGGCGAGCCGGTTATATCGGAGGTGAAGGCGGTGATGGTTGTGTTAACCCCAACTAACGAGTTGGATAAATTAAAATTAATTTTTAAAGATAAATAATTAATCGCCCGGCCAACGACGGTCTCGTGACCCAAACTCTAATTAAAATTTTGGGTGATTTGAAATCGCAACTTCCGGTCACTTTTATGTGACCCAAAGTCAAATATCCCTTTATAAAATTGAGAATTTCATTTTCGAGATTAGGGTTTTGAATATACCAAAATTGGATTAGGGTTTATAAAATGTTGTTGTTTTTTTTTTTTTTTTTTTTTTTTTGTATTTGTAGTTTTGATCATGATTATTGATCTGTTTTATTTTGTTTTTTTTTTCAGTGTTTCAGAATGGCTATTGAAGATAGGGATTTCTGGATAATTGATATAGGTGGGAGATTTAAGGACATGTATTTTTATGATTGTAAAGCTGGTACAAGTGGAGACAAGTTCATGGCTATGATAAATGAAAAGTTGGTAAATGAACAGGGTATGAATCATGCACTTGAATTGTTTTTATTTAATGATGATGATGGGAATGCATGTGATAAGTGTGAATCCCCGGAGAAATGTTTCAATCATTTTGGAAGAAAGGAAACCAAATAAAAGCAATTTTGTAAGATTGTGGATTCTAAGAATTATTCCTACAACAAGAGAATGGGTTTTGTTGTGATACTGCTAGTGTTAGTGGTGTTAGTTGGAGGCGAGGTGATAAGTCCATTTAGAGAAGAAGAAATTAGCTAGTAAAGGGTTCGGGTTAGGAGAAGTCCAAGACTTAATAAAGGGATAACAACCATGTTAAGAAGCCTCGATATGAGCCAACAAGACTTGATTTTGTGCATGAAGAGCAAGATGTTCCAACACAAGCATCATTGAGACAACCAAGAACGGTATGGAGATATTCCAACACATGCATTTGTTGCGAACAACCAAACAGTGGTATGAAGATGACAGGGTGAATTTGCCTAATGTACATACAAATGAGTGTCATCCCGATGATAGCCTCGAGTTTACATTTTAGGAACATGCGGATGAAGATGAGGAGGTGAAGATGAAAGTGAAATTTGAAAGGGAAGATGAAGAAACTGAGAAAAGTTCATTTATGAAGATTGGGTTCTATGTGTGCTAGAGGTATAGATGTTGGTAATGAGCCCGATGATTGTAATGAAGATTTCAATCAAGGTGGTTATTATGAAGTTATTGAATGCACCAGTGAATGGAACTTCACATGATTTAGTTCCCATATATGATGTCACCCAAGAGGATGAAACTAAGTGGCATGTTTCAATAGTAATGAATGAATTGTCATGTTTTTAGTTAAATGATTTAACTTAGATATTCTACATATTTTTTAGGAGGCCATGCAAGAAATGGGGGATAGATCCCAAAGCATACCAAGACCTGATTGATGCGAGCCAAAGTCTCGGGCAAGATCATGGTTTCCTCATGATGTTGATTGTCCCTCGCATCGGAGACAAGCCTCTTACTCGGATGGTTGATATGTACACACACTTGGTGATGGTGTTGTTTTCAAAAGAAGAAAAGCTTGCTTCAACTTGAAATGGGTGATATTGTTCCGCTTAGGAAGGATCTCATTGAGGTGATGTCAATCTTAGAGGTAACTATGAATGTGATCCTTCGGAAGAATTTGAAAGTGTATGAGGTGACCAACAAAGCTACGGCAAAGTTTTTGTGGTAAAAGTAGAACAACAAACTTGTACATGTGACAAGTGGTAGTTGAGGCGTTCCTTTGCCTACATGTTGTAAAGCCTTGTTCCTTTTGAATCTGATTGGGCCCGAGTAAGTAAATTTACATCAATAATGTTGTTGTGGTTTGCTTGTTTAAATTGAACACTTGATTTACACCTAAATATGGTTATACGGTAAATGAATGATGATCATTGCATCAATAATGTGCAAGTGATTGCAAAGTAAATACTACATCATGGACTACTATAAGGACCACCTATTCATGGTCAATAACCCCATTGGGAGACATTGATGAGTATGAAAATAAGGTTTGTCTAGATCTCAAATGCTTTAACTTTTTCCATTGTCTGATATTTTTGTTTTCAAAATCTTTTCATTGTAAGATGTTATCTACTTTTGTCCTTTTACTTTATTGTATCATTATTTTTTTTCATTATTCTCTAGATCTGTGCATTTAAAGTATACTAACCCTAAGTTTCTTTGTTTGGCAGACCGGTATCAACATTATACATCCATCCACAGTTGAGAGATAAGGGAAGACCTTGTGTCAAAGAAAGAAGTCTTGGTATGAAAGAACAAGCCCGCGCAAAAAGAGTCACAAAAGTTCTTATTGGGTATATCCAAATTAGTTTGGGTATACCCAATCAAGCCAGGATTTTAAATTAATTTTTCGAATCATCAAAATAAAGAAGAGGAATCCAGTTGGCTTTCTTTGACTTATTGTTTGTCCAAACAGGAAAGTACAAACTAGGACGTCCATTACAGCCTCCCACTTTTGATGTATTATGGTGGGTGGTGAGTAATAGCTTTCAAGATCCATGATCTTCATTTACTACGACTAAGAAAAATTGTGATGATATTAACAGAAAAGCAGTAAATGAGGCGCGAGAGTTTTTACTTGTTTGGTTTCATCAACTACTAGTCTTCTGCCAATGTATGAATCGTCCCTTTACACCATCCATAAAAAACCTCGCTTGATTGGGGCCATAAAATCCAATTAGGGGCCTTGACATTTTATTTGCACGCCAAAATTTTCAGGGGCGTATTCATCCGATTATGAAAATATTGTTTTACTCTTGACTATTTTTTTTCTTCAAATGACGACCCTAATTAACGACTCTTCAAAGACAATAACGACTTTAAGGGTCGTCATATACATAATAAAAACAATAACGACCCTTCCAAAAGGGTCGTCAGAGTATTGATCTTTATATGACGACTCCAAACTATCGTACATTTCCGCCATTAATGACTCTTCGAAGAAGATAACGACTCTTTTATAAGAAATAACGACCGTTTAGAGTCGTCACTAAAACTGTCGAAACGTTAACGACTGTTTGGTGTCGTCACTGAAACGGTAAAGACCGTTTACAACAGTCAGATAATGACTCTTTTATAAAAATAACGACTGTTTAGAGTCGTCACTGAAACAGTCTAAACATTAACGACTGTTTAGAGTCGTCAATGAACCACTTCAATACCATGACGATTTTTCATACGGATCTGGGCAAAACAAAAAAAATATCCATGATCTCAGCGATGTTTCATACACATGGATAAATAAAAAATTTAAAAGAAAAAAAGTTAAAAGTCTAATTAAGTAAGATTATCACTAATTACTTAAGATTATTACTAATTATGCAGGGGCTTTGTAGTCGTTTGGAAAAAAATTGATAAGGGGTGGCCCAAATTAGGGTGGGGTGACTTTTTTTGTCCTCTAGTGCATGGCCCCAATCAAGGCAGGATAAAAAAAAAAATCCAATTGAACTTTCAATTTTTTCTACTCTCACAAATTACGCACCTAAACAAAAACAAAAAAAAAAATGTCGAGTTTGCTCTTTAGCCGGCTGCCAGCGAAACGTCAGTGTTGCTCGGTAACTCCGGTTGTATAAAAGTACTCCGTATGACTACGAGGGTGAGGGGAGTTTTTGAAAAGATTCATCACTCAATAACACTCATACGCACTACGCAAGTACGCAGGCAGTCAGGATAGAAATGCCAAAAATTCTAGAATAGAATGTCAAAATGGGCTTCAAAGCCCATTAAATGAAACAAACCAGGCTCGGGAGTTAGCCCAACACTCTTGTCATGTCTTGCTCCGTCTCTGCGAATATACAAGATTCATGTCCTTAGGCGGGGTGAGCGCATGGACGTTTTCACCTCATCCGCTTCCAATACACACGGTTTAATTTCGCATCCAACAATCCAACATCCAACATTTGCATCCAATAGATGCACGGATGAATGAGTGCGGATAAAAATTTGTGTTAGTTAAGATTTATAATGAAAAAAAAGTCAATATAGGTGACTTCTTATAGAAGCACACATTTTATATATGTATATAAATACAAATGCCATGGACAATACTCCAAACAAACACTTTAAAAGTTCCAAAACTATCCATATATTTTCTAAAAACTATATAAATACTCTTGTATGGATGTCGGATTTTGTTGCATCCGTCTCTGAATTTCAAAATATCCAACCCATTAAGATGTCCGGGCATCCATGTCCTTAGGAGTAAATGGAATTGTTATGAATTTTAGTGGGGAAAATATATTCCAAATTAACGGGAAAAAAATAATATAACATGAGCTAAGGAGGGTTCCTTTGGGGGTGGCTAATCTCTCATATAACATGCCAGCTGGCCTGGAAAATCGCGCCACTATGAGAAAATAGTAAAGTGATCGAGTCTCAATCGAGCGGTCGAGACTACATAGCTAGCGACTTCAACTCGATCGTCCGGTCTAGTTTGCACCGATAGCGATCTAAACTCGACTTCCTGCTGTCGGTGCTCTATTGTGTATAAATACCACGATTTCCTTCGGTTTTCATTCAAAAAAAAAATTCTACCTTCTAGAGAGCAAACCAGAACGATTTTTTGATTAAAAAAGAGTTCCAAATACAAAGAAAAAGAAACAGAAAAGACAATGGAAAATCTGCTACAGATAGTGATATTGTCTGGGTCCAGGATAAAGAAAAAGAGTTCGCAAATGTTAGGTAACTAATTGGACCGGTGTATTACCTACGCATTTATCCAACCATCCCGAGCGAGTTGGTTTACCTAACTAAGAGGTGGGTGGTCTGAGATAACCAAAGTGTTTGAGTTGCTCCCCGAAGATGTTTAACAATCCTTGCTAAGATATCCTTGGCAGCGTTTATATTTCATGAAAGGCAAAAGCCACATGACTCAAGTTGTGAAACAAACTCTTTTTAGAGATTCAATGATTTAGCTTGATTCAAATTTTAGTTCCACATACAAACTTTAATTTTATGACCATGTTGTTTTTAGGGTTCATATCGTTAGATTTGTATATGTTGACGGGAATAAATTGTGAAATAACAGTTATGCCGCTAAGGGGATACACAGAGTTGAAGATTATCCCGAGCTTGAACATACTTTTGTGTTATGGGTGTTAGGCCAAGTTTTTTTTCCCCCCAATGCTAGATCAGTGGAATTAATTGGTTTTCTCGACTCTTTAAAAGATTTAACTAAAGCGCCAAATTATGATTAGGGTTCTGCAATTTTAGCTGAGCTATACATAAGTCTCGATGAATGCTCGTGTAAGGATAAAGATAGCTTGAATGGATTTTGGGTCCTATTTGAGGTAAGAACCACAATCCATTCTATTATTTGATTCATCATCGAGTTGATTGTTAAACCGATGGTGAATGTACTAACACAACAACGTTCGTCGATGTTATTTGTCAGTATTGGTGGTATAATACTTTAAGGTCTGCAAACCTGATCTTCACAAAAAAAGATTAATTTTTCCAATCGTGTACAAGTACAAAGCGGAAAATTTGATTGGTCAAATTAATGATGGTCAAAATGTCGATGTTGTTCAGATGATGCAACAACTATGCAGAACTAATATCAATATTAAGTCAATGTCGTATACTTCTATTGACGAGTACCATGAACCAATAGCACAAGGCATGCTACAGTTAATCCTTAAGCGACTTGTGTTTTACGGTCCTATTAAGGGTCATGGTATTTGATGCGTGTCGTAATCACAACACATTAGTGAATATTTTTCCACTCAATTAACAAGTAATATTGTGGTAGTTAAGTTCGTTCCCACGAGGATCAAGAGTTTTTAGTTGTAAAATTGTCACAAAAAGGGGGGGGGGGAAGATTTTATAAGCAAAAGAAAGTAAATAAGGGATTAAAAGTATATGTCGAAATCAATAAGAGAAGTTAGATCAAGGAATCCTTCTTCGTTGCAGAAGAATGAATCAAGTTATGTTCTTTTCCACTTTTTATTAGTCACAGATTATCACCAACCGTAGGTATAACAGCTAGATCAGTGCTAACCCCTAAATCCCTTGTATCACCGGATACGAAAGTTCTTGACTACCAGATTCTATTTACCAAACCACCTACTAGTAGATCATTCAAGATGTAATTTAGTTAAACGCATTAGTAGTTAGACTCTTAGATCAAGGTCTACTTGCTAATGTTGTTTTCACACACAATTGCTCCACGGAATCCCTTCGCAAGGTCTTGTGTTCGCTACTTGTGTAAAGAGTCAAGAAATGATTACTTATCCCCTAACTTTCACTAGATTTAGATCAATTAACAAATCAATTTAGTTGGCCACCTAAACAATCTATCAATCAACCATGAATGTGTAAACATTCCTATTAGTAAAAACAAACGATAATCATGTGAAAAACTTCGAAATAGAATTGAAAACAAAACTCAAATCATATGTTAAGAACTAAGAATTCATCCTCAATCAATAAAATTTTTAGCTACTCATGCTAAGGAGTTCACACAAAGAATAAAGAAAAGAGAAGCGTTGTGTGTGTAGAGGTGTAGAAGTGTATTGAGAAAAGTAGAGAACTTATCTATTTATAGGCTTCAATTTCCTTGCAATCCTCTTAGGAATAAAATCCCTTTAAGTCTTCTTTCCAAATCCTTATCTTTTCTCAAATCTTCCATTTTCACTTTCCAAATTCAAGTCCAATTCCTTAATCCCATGAGTCTAGATGAGTCTAGAAAATTCTTCACCAATTGAAGTTGCCGGAAATTCACCGGTACCACCGGAATCCGTCCAGAAAACTCCCTGCCGGTCGCCTGAGTTATGTCGCTGATAACGGAATATTCTGTTCTGGTGTCGTTATAAGTAACGGTTAATATGGTCAAACGTTAATCAACTAATCAAGAGAAGAAGAGAGTCACCTACTAACTCACCGGGTCCGACTCGCTCGCCACGATTACGTCTTTAGTCACGAGATGGATCGGCGAATCACTGAGTTAACTCGCCAGTAGGAAAATCTGGCAGAGTTCCGTTTCTTTTCTGGTGTTTCCCGGCCAAATTCAGGCCATTAATTTTAGTCTTCTCCTGTGACAATCCTAACATTCATCTACACAGCTTTGAGAACCAATTTGTTCATTCATGTAACTTCATTATTCCTTGTAATCAACAACAACTCAACATCTTCAATTCCTAACATATTTCTTGACTTTGGTGACTCCATTCATAACATCCTCTCTTCAATTCTTCTCTGAAGTCTCAATTCGTCTCAACAATGACAATCTTCTTTTCAAAACCCTGTTCTGAGAAACACAATCAAACCCATTATTCCAATTTTTGTAATTTGAGCAGTAGCAGGTCTTCCAGTCGAACCCATCTGCTCTCTTCTCAACAACGACCACCATAACCCATCTTTAATCAATCTTTGCTCATTCATCTTCATCAAATCACGTTCTCGATCGATCGGTTCCGGCAAAGACTCATGGTCGCTTTTCTCAATTTCAGGCAAAGAATGAAGAAGGAAATGATTGAGAACTGAATTCTCAATTTAGGGTATTGGGGTTGGATCTGGGTACTATTATGGGTCGGCCAATGACATCCCCAGCTAGCTTAATACATAGGTGCCATGAGGATCTAATTGGGTGCTTTAAACACTTAAGTGGGTTGCCCCTTATCCTTAGTTTAACTGTAATTAGTACTCCTCCAAATAGAGTCGCCTCTTAATCTTGACTGGGCTCTAGATAGTATTCACATTAATAATGACCATTCTGGCCTTTTGGCTTAAATTAGGTGATTTCTTCTTCTTTAACTCCGTGCGACTCCAGAGTACCTAATAACTCAAAAACACACGTAAAATACATAATTTACAAGAAAAATAACAGAGAAAGCATAAACAATAGATAATAAATATGATGTATTCTACACCCTATCAAATTCCCCCACACTTAGACTTTGCTAGTCCTCGAGCAAATCAAACTAAAACTTACAACTTCAAAGCGTTCCGGCGTCCCAAGCATCAAAGAGCTATGAGGATATAGAGTTTCGCATGCTAGTAATAAGAAGTTAGAAATACTAAAGAACATATTCTCATTCATAAATGTTGAGTGAGAAATAACCACACCATAATGAGAGAACGCGTGTTTAAGAGTTATCAATAAGCATTTCGCCTCGACTTCGCCTCACCAAGAAATGTTTTATGAAATTGCACTCAAAAGACGTACTTTTATGGTTCTCACATGTGTGCAGGTAGGAATGAAGAGAGAATTCCGCAACACGTTGAATGGTAGGAAGGAAACCTTCCGAATAATTTCTGGAGACCCCACAAGATCGTGGGGACTAAAAATCTTTTCGAGAAATCAACCACTATTATCGAGGATGAGATTACTTACTTACCTTCACATCCGATTGCAATTATGATAACACCATTCTCACAACATCCAATAGAAACGTCTTCCGCTCCTCGTCTTCATCTTCGGTTTCAACTATTGATGATAAACTCTCGAATTTCGTAGTTCCTTGACAATTTGTAACCTTTTTCCTTAAAATCCTTGTCGATTGAAACTTCCTTATAGATTTTCCTCCCCCACAACTTATTAAATAAATAAAAACCAAAAAATAACAAAAAATTTCTCTTACCATCATGTTTTTTTTTTTTACTTTTTCTTTTCTTCATTTCATTAAAACGTGCCGAAGGCTTTAATTAAAAATCGAAAGAAGGTACAACATCAGTGGAGGGTAGCCTAGCAACAAGCTGAGCCCCCATATCTCTTTGAATAGAAATACCTAGTCTATAAAAAAGATAATTTCCTATCTTATAATTCAGATCATAATTTGCAATGCAATTCCTCAGCCTCTTCAAAAGAAACACCATGTCTTCACCCAGTTCACCCAAGGTAGAAAAATCAAGGACCACGAAACCGTAACCATGTTCATAGCACTTCGCCAAATATTTGGTGCGCTTGCGAGCGATGGCACTAGATATGGCAATGCCCGGAACAAAGGCCCGACCATTTGTTACCATAGAATGGAGAAACCCCTGTAACATCGAAGCATACGTCTTTACCATTCTCCCAATTACAAACAAGAATGTCAGCAGGCTTCAAAGCCGTATCCTTGTCAGATAAAAGGCCAAGGTTAACTTCCTTCCTAGCCACAACCCCAGCCTTATAGAAAATATCCGCAATAACATCTCTGACAAAGTCATGCCTAAATTTGAGCCCTACCTCACTAGCACAATGAAGTGCATGATCGCCAAAATCATCCATGTTCCTCCTACAACAAGTACAAACCTCAACATTGTTGAAAATGGGTATACCGAGCCTATAACAAACAACAACTCTGAACTTCCGAGGTCCAAGGGTTTGGTTAAGGCCACAAATCCGTACAACTTTAAGATAGTCTTATGCATGGTCGATCCCGTTGCTCTGCCAAAGGATATCATCACGTTCCGACATAGGATACTTGTTGGGTATATATTTCTTAAAAACGTCAAAATACAGTACTACCAGTGATTTCATGGGACGAGTGGCAATAAAATTGATGTTGAAAGAGGACAACCATGCAGACCTCGTGGAAACGAGACAAGGCATGCAAATAGCTACGATCGGGAGTCGACTCGGATGGAAGTTTAAGAATGGTATCCTATGCAAACTCGGCGTGCGAAAGCAAGAAGCAAGGTAACAAAGTTAAGCGTGTCAGCCATCGTATGAACACCGAGCCCACCATCCTTCAATGACAAAGTAGCAATGCGTTGTTGAAGGGGGCCAAACCCTGCCCCATCACCTGTCACTATATGCTGCAGGAACTGTAATAAAGGCAGACCATAGCAAGGAGAAATCTAATGAAGCAGCAGGGTTAGTAGTCCGAAAGTTGAAATCTGATGAAGACCATTCTTCATTTTTTTTTTTTTTTTTTTTTTTTTTGGATAATAAGAGAAATAAAATACAAAACAAAATGAAAATAAAACAAACCATGGCCGTAAGAAAAGTACTTTACCACTTGATTCTTCACAACTTGTATTGTCTCGATATCATAAATTTCAATAACTCTCACCTTTTTATTTTCTTTGCTCTTGTAATTAAGTCTTCATACTTGGATATAGAATTATGCTCATTGTATAGTAAGTCTTCAACATGTATGTAAAAATTTGCTCATTGTATGTTGCTTTAATTGAATACGGAATTTGCTCTTAATTGTTCCGTTGTTGCTTGCAAACCTTGTACGTCTTCAACTTTCCTTGTAATTTTTGAGTCGTTCCCTTGTTGATGATAATGGTGTTTCTATGGATCCGTTGTTGTCGAGAGAGAGAATGGTGCCAAATGCAAATCAAACTACAAGAAGGAGGCTTTCATATATATACGCCACCCTCATAATTGACAAAATTAGCACTCAAGAGATCAAAGAGTAGTGCTTCTATTGGTGGGAGGTTAGGTAGCTCACCATTCTACCCGGAATTAACGTACGGTGACACACACTCAAAAGAAAGCTTTTTTAGTCCGCTACAAAGAAATTTTATGGTTGGTGCCTCACATGTTATAAATACGGGTAATCCCCACTAATGATTGATCAACAACTATAATAATGCATTTCTCACTGCTCCTCATTTGCCACCAACATGATTAAATCCATTATTTAACACTCTAACAAGCAAGAAATCCGAATGTAGTTCCCTAACACTTCCAAGTTCAGTTATGTCGGTCAGAATTCTCTATGTAAACATACCTAGAAGTATGCTAGTGACTCTAAAATCTCTACAAGTTGGAGGTTTTATGTTAATTTTTTTTTTTTAAAATGCTTAACCACTCCCCCACACTTAAACCTTACATTGTCCTCAATGTAATTGAATCCTCCCAGTAAAGTCAAGGTGGGAAATCCTAATATGATATGGAATAAAAAAAATAAATAAACAAAAATCAAAAGCATAAGAAATGCAAAACCTATGGGTTGCCTCCCATGAAGCGCTTGTATGATTCATTCCCCGTATACTAACAATCTGAAAATTTGGGGATCCACCAATGGTACCTGTTTTGCAAATAATAGCTCCATACAAATGTTAGCACAAGAAAATAAGAATAATGTTATTGCTCGATAGAAATTCCCACCACACTTATTCTTGCCCACACTCGGAAGTGTGTAAAGAACATAAAATTTGGGAACTTCCATGTATTCCTCTTGGCAAACCTGCATAGTGTTAGAATCAAATGTTTCCAATGGTGGATATCTAGAACCAAAACTATCCAAAAATACTTTCGAAGCACATACATTCAAACCAATAAGAGATAAAGGAGAAGAATCAATATGCAAAGGGTTAGACAAACCTTGCACAATCTCTTGTTTTGCGGAATCCCCTTCATCCTTAGAGAATTCATATGAATTACTTACCTCTTGTATATCGTGATCCTCTATCAAATCTTGCAACCATTCGTCGTTATTTTCTACCTTAACCAAAGTCTCGGCATCATTAAAATCATTGGAAAGTTCAATTGGGTCTTCCACAAAATCAATCAATTTGGTTTTATTCTCGAGCATCATCTCTTTAACATTCTCATCATCAGAATGGGGCCATTCACTAAAATTATTTTCGTTGGTATAGATTTTAAGATCTTTTTGTGAGGGTGTTACATCCTTTATAACAATAGGGAAGTCACACCCAATCTCCTTCTTTTGAATAGGTAAAGGATCCTTATTATGATCCGGAGTTGGAATAACTTTATCCTTGTGTTGATGGTGGTTTTTAGCTTAGGGTTAAAATTGTAAAACCTTGCATCTGATGTGACGTCACTCTGTAAGGAAAAGAGCCGTGAGTGTTAACCTCTCCACCGAAATATTTATTGATCCGTTCAATATATTTACATGAAATTTATGCAGACTGACGCATGTAGCAACCATCCCAGATGTTCTGTAAATTTCGGCGCCTTGTCTATATTCACTTGATATAAGTTTCTTTGAATACTTTATGTGCTATGTTCCCCGACTGAACCCTTAATGTTGATATGACATGACAATTTGTGTTCACTCGCAGCAGAGTAGCACGAATTTACAAATATCAAAGATAAGGTCTTTGCATAAGGTATTCAATCAGAAAGCATGCTGCTCTCTGGAAATGAACTTAAAAGAACTCTGTGTCAACACATATAATTCCATCGATTACCCTGACTAATTTGCAAAAGTTAGGATTTTGCGCCTTGCGCAGTATATCAGACGTTGTTTGTCGAAATTTAAGCCTAGGCAAACTAGGTAATTAATCCGCCATGGATTAGTAGGTGCAAAACCTTTCCCAGAATCAGAAAACAAGGAGCCGCAAGACAGCCAAAGGGAGGCGTGGCCCTTCTTTAGGCCATCAGGCACCACTTGCCATTGGCCACACCCCCATCCTAAACCGGCCCTACTTCCCTCGACCAATCAGGTCGCCTTAAAACCGCCACGCTCACACTAGTCGTGGCTGGGGCCATACCTGCCGGCCCCAATTTCCATCGACCAATCAGGTCGCTCTAAAGCCGCCACACTCACACCAGAAGTATAGCCATGCCCATGCTTGGCCGGCCCCTCTCCATCCTACCGACCAACCGGGTCACTTTAAAATGCGCCACGAGCACTAGAGGTGTGGCCGCGCTTTATGTTTGGCTGGCCCCTTTTCTTGACCAATCAAGTCGCTCTAAACTCGCCACCATAAATTAAAGGCTAAACGCATCCTGCCGCGCCACCATACTAACTGGCAAGCCAAACTCGCCCTGCCACAATAACATATTAATCGGCATGCCAACATGCCACTCCGCCGCAGTAATATGCCAACGTGCCCATCTGCCGATCAGTAGCCAAAGCTGCAGCGCTGATGCCAACCCCCCATGACCAAGCCGAATTTATGAAAAGCCGCTAATGCAAGGATCACCACTCGCATACCTCCCGACAAAGGTTAGCCAAATCTTCATGACAATCTATTTATGACTTGTAGTTTCGATTTTATCCTGGTCTGTCACCATCTCATGCTTACCCCGCAACAATGCCATTATTCCAAGCTAAGCAGTGGACTTAATGTTGATGGTGGTTTTTAGCTTAGGGTTAAAATTGTAAAACCTTGTATCTGCTGTGACGTCACTCTATAAGGAAACGGAGCAGTGGGTGTTAATATCTCCACTGACATATTTAATCAGTCGTTCAATATATTTACATGAAATTTATCTAGACTGGCGCATGTAGCAACCATCCCAGATATTCTGTAAATTTCAGCGTCTTGCCTATATTCACTTAATATAAGTTTCTTTGAATACTTTTTGTGCTATGTTCCCCGGCTGAACCCTAAATGTTGATTTGGCATGACAATTAGTGTTCACTCACAGCAGAGTACATAACACGAATTTCAAAATATCAAGGATAAGGTCTTTGCATAAGGTATTCAATCAGAAAGCATGTTGCTCTTTAGCAATGAACTTAAAAGAACTCCGTGTCAACACACAAAATTCAATCAATTACCCTGACGAATTTGCAAAAATTAGGGTTTTGCGCCTTGCGCAGTATATCAGACCTTGCTTGTCGAATTTAAGCCTAGGCAAACTGGGTAATTGATCCACCATGGATTAGTACGCGCAAAATCTTGCCCAAAATAAGAGAACAAGAATCCGCAGGGTAGGAGCAGCAACAAAGGGAAGCGTGGCCATTCCTTAGGCCAGCCGGCGCCACTTGCCATTGGCCACGCCCCATCCTAAACCGACCCCAGTTTCCATCGACCAATCAAGTTGCTCTAAAGCCGCCACACTCACACCAGAAGTGTAGCCACGCCCATGCTTGGCCGGCGCCTCTCCTTCCTACCAACCAATCAAGTCACTTTAAAATGCGCCACGAGCACTAGAGGTGTGGCCGCGCCTTATGTTTGGGTGGCCCATTTTCTTGACAAATCAAGTCGCTCTAAACTCGCCACCATACATTAAAGGCCAAACACACCCTGCCGCGCCACCATACTAACTGGCAAGCCAAACGCTCCCTACCACAACAACTTATTAATCGGCATGCCAACATGCCGCTCTAACATGCCAACATGCCGCTTTGCCGCAGTAACATGACAACATGCCACTCTGCCGCAATAACATGCCAACATGCCACTCTGCCGCAGTAACATGCCAATGTGCCAAAAATAATGCCACTACGTGCTAATCCACTTTTTATTTGTGGCCAATGCCATAACGGACTCCAATTAGGATTTCGTGATCGAAACAAGACTTTTTTAGCCGAAACCCTAATTTTTAGTCATAGTCCACAACATGCCACGAGCCACTTTAGCCTTGGCCATGTCGCCAAGCCCTAACTTTGGCCACGACGCCAAATCCTAGCCTTGGCCATGCCGCCAAGCCCTAACTTTGGCCACGACGCCAAATCCTAGCCTTGGCCACGCCGCCAAGCCCTAACTTTGGCCACGACGCCATTTCCTAGCTTTGGCCACGCCGCCAAGCCCTAACTTTGGACACCACGCCAGATCCTAGCCTTGGCCATGCCGCCAAGCCCTAACTTTGGCCACGACGCCAAATCCTAGCCTTGGCCACGCCCCCAATCCCTAACTTTGGCCACGACGCCAAATCCTAGCCTTGGCCACGCCGCCAATCCCTAACTCTGGCTACGACGCCGAATCCTAGCCTTGGCCACGTCGCCAAGCCCTAATTTTGGCCACGACACCAAATCCTATCGTTGGCCACGCCGCCAAGCTTTGGCATAGCGCGCCAAATCCTAGCTTGGCCATGCCAAGCGCCACAGCTTTGGCCATGCCACAACGCCACATACGCGGCTATGCCACCATGCCGTAAGTGCATGCCACTACGCCGCGGTTATGCCGTTATGCCATTAACGGGTGCCAACAGAATGTGTCCATAATCAACGGATACCATCTCTCCTGAATTGCAATCTCAACAATCCAAGTTCGCCACCGAGCTGAATGACTTGTGGCAAGTTTTAGGTGACCAGCCGCTTAAATCTAGTGGCCATGGCTACGCCAGGCGCCACTTACACCACAAATGCCAATGGCATGCACGAGCTATGCCGGTCATGCCGCAACGCCACCGACATACACCAAAAACGCCATTGTGCCATTACCAGCGCCAACGAAGGTAGCCATAATCAACGGCTACCCTTCCTCATGAGATGCAATCTCACCATCCAAGTTCGCCACCGAATCGACAGGACTTGTAGTAAGTTTTAAGCGACCAACCAAGGCGGACCTAATATCATCACATGCTATTTTCCCACGACAAGCCTATTGATTTTAACTTGCCACACGTAGCAAAATGCTACATGTTTTCCACGAAAACACTCGAGACATCAAATATGTCACAAACTTTGGGATACTCATAAGGGTATTGGTATGGCGGTTTACAGCGTGCGGCGTGCAATACGCCTGTTATAGGAAAGTGTCATGAAGTAGGACAATTAATGGCGGCAAGAAGTAACGAGTGTAAGCGGATCCACTTCCTTCATCATGGAAGCATGGGTTTCTGACGGTTACGCGTTACTCCATTCTTCCACCACTCAATCGTTTCCACTTCCTATGAGACCAGGGTACGTTTTAATATGACTTGTATAGAAGAAGACAGCTGGGCCCGCGGAGTCAATGCCCCACGGCCAATGATTGGCAACACCATCTCTGATGCCAAGTGGCAAACACCATCCACCATTCTACGGACGATCAAGCTAGACACGCCATCCGCCATTCCAGGAAGCAAGCGCGCCATTCCAAGCTAGCCGCGCCATCCTCCATTCCCAGCTAGGCGCGCCATCCGCCATTCCAAGCTAGCCGCACCATCTACATTTCCTAGCCATCCAGTGCCCGTTCCGCGGACCAAGTTGCAGTGCCACCTCTGCCGATTAGTAGTAAAAGTTGCAACGCTGATGCCAACACCCCACGACCAAGCCGGATTTATGCAAAGCCGCCAATGCAAGGATCACAAATTCTTCATGCTTCGTGACAAAGGTTAGCCAAATCTTCCTGACAATCTCTTCATGACTTGCCATTTCGATTTTATCCTTGTCATCACCAAAAGTTTTGTCTGGCTCTTTTGATAAATCAAGGTAAATGTGAACCACCGACAACCCGCACTTATATTCCCGAAGAAATACTTTTAGTATTATCAATCACCTCACAATAATCTTAATTCCATCAGCGAAAAGAAGATATCATGAATCACAAACAACGAGACAAAGATGCTCGTGACTTCTTTTTTTTATATCTGCCATCTGGAGAAATCAATCTCAAGCCAACCGATCAGACGAAGACGATAGAAACAACAAGACTGTGATCACACAACTACGAAAGTAGATCTGGCACCGCTTCGCAATCCCACGAAGCCTTCGGCCGCAGCCACAGGTCTCGATAAAACCTAAGGTTGGGAAGGAGAATCGACTCTAGATTATACAACTAGTATCACAGAGGTAATTAGGCTTCCAGTTGCTAGAGTTCTCCCTTATATAGTCTTCAAATTCTGGGTTTGCAATCAATGTTGGGGCTTAGTAATAAAGCATTCAATATTCACTATATGAAAAACTCGATTAGATTCAAGCTAATATCTTTCAACCTAGATCTAAACTTAGCTTGTTACACACAAAATGAAATGCACTTTTAGGTTTGTGTAACCGTACCCAAACATGTACATTTAGTTTGTTCAATGAGTTAACCAAAATGGTTAGCCATATGAGCACTTTCATATCAACCATATTCTTTTCTTTACCATAACTAGTTCAAATGACTCAAATGAACTAGTTAGACATTTGTTCAATTGCTTAAGTATTTATAATAGACACAATTGAAACAAAAACGATTTGATTCACCAATTCCATTCATGAACTTTATAGCCACTTTATTGCAATTATGCATTCCTAGTTTATATAAGTTTAAGTTCATAAATAATCGCTTTTAGAAAAATAACCAACTTAAGTACGCCGAATCGTACTGCGACTTAAGTACTCCTAAATAAGTTTGTTTTTAGTTTAAAACTCCTAAGACCCTTGACAGAACTTCCGGCAAAAAGACGCTTACTCTAATCTTGCTTTCCGAGCAAGTAAAGCACGTGATACTTTGGTTCAAGGAATATGACTTTACACACATATGTGTTACACACAATGTTTATATCCTTCCATGTTTATGTATTCTAAACTCTTTATTTCAATCATTGAAACATTTTAGAGGACGTTATATAGTTGTTATTCACAAAGCATTTTTCACAAGCCATTTTTCAAGTGATCAAACTTACTACATGACTTTCACACCAGTAAAGATGAACTTGGCCAAAGTGAAAGTTTTTACCAACACATATTTTATTAAATAGATAAGCTTACATAAACTCTACGAAATAGTAAAATGTATAATCATAGTCTATATAGCAAAAAGACTTTTATCTCAAGATAGGAGATGGAGTAGATAAAATTTTGAGTGATAGATAAGTTCAAATCTCCACATACCTTTTAGTCGGCTTGGGTTCCACAAGTTCCTGAGTAGTTCTCGTCTTTGTAAGGATGATCGCCATGGAGTCTTGTAGACAACTACACTTTCTATCCTAGTCCGAGACTTAGCTAATAGTGGGACTAGAAATCAAGACTTATGTTTTGATTATCGATATTGAAAAACAAGCGAGATAGCAACGCATATGAGTTCGACCGAAAGTGCTTTCAACAATCTCCCCTTTGTCAATTTTAGTGACAAAACTATCAATACATAGGGAAATACAAAATAGATAAATACACTTTGTAGCTTCTCTTCCATATGCCTCGATCTTCTGGTTCTTCAACATTAATCTAAATCTTACTTCCAAGTACTCCAATGATTCCAAAGGTCAGAAGTTTAAGATCATCGTTGTTGAAAATCCGTGAGCTACACAATGAGAAAACAAGAATTCTCAATCATTGTTACACAGCTGTCATAGTATTATTACACAAAAAAGCATCAAAGTTCATACATCACAACTTGATAACAATACTATGGTGATATGTATCACTCCCCCTAGTCAATACTCCATCTCACATGGAAACTACTCCCCCGACATAATGATCCGAAAACCATATGTATCTCAGAAGTAAGTGAATCATACATTAATTCTCCCTTGTCAATAAAATTGGCAAAGGTACGAAAACTAGTGGGATCCTAATGAAATTTCCATAGAGACATTTCATGACCAAAAGCAAGTACATATCAACTTTTAGATGCAATCATATAGACGAAGCTAAATGCTTTCATCAAGGAGTTTATAAAGATACAAGATAACCCCTATAATCTTCCACAACCGCACTTCCACAAAGATTTGTCAATTAAGCACAAAGTTCAATTGAGAATTTCCCCCAAAAAAAAATGTCATTCCCGAAAGAACAACAAGAGCGACCTTTT
The DNA here is from genome assembly GCA_023531295.1 of Papaver armeniacum. NCBI lineage: Eukaryota > Viridiplantae > Streptophyta > Magnoliopsida > Ranunculales > Papaveraceae > Papaver > Papaver armeniacum. The sequence goes on from JAJJWW010012432.1 coordinate 22,452, forward strand.
CATAAGAAAAAGGATTTATTTGGACATAACAAATCACATACGAATATGAATTTGAATCCAAATAATACTCAATTGAATTAATCTATAAGAAAACCCATGATTAATCTAACTCCAAATGCTCCAACATAAGAGAACTTTACTGAGCCGCACAAAGATATTCATAAAATATGGATCATGGAAGATCAATACCGCTAAGAAACATGAATCATTATATTTTCCATCACTATTCGTACAATGACATACAATAGACAGAATCTCAGAACTAGACAGCTTTATCCTTTCTTTCATCAAAATATGACATAAAAGGCTTGATCTTTGTAATGGCCAAAGTGTCATTCATTCTTTTATCAATACATGCATATCGATAATATAAAAGACTTAATCTCTGACAAAGCACGGGACAACCATGAAGTTCACGGACGAAACAACATATCTCATAATAATTTGCACAATATAAAATCATAATGATTAATATTGCAACACTATCTTCGGAGAACCTTAGAATCATAATAAATCGAAAAGTATTAAGATGAAAATGTTGGAAATAATGTATGCGTGCAATCAATAACGGATATTCCAAAATCTAGTAATCCTTATCAAACACAAGAATAAATTCTCATAAGAAGTTTCCTAGGCATCAAGACAAACTCGTAATGCACATATAAGATGATTTGTCCTTAGAGGGTAGAATCAATCTTTTCGCCCGGATTTACATCAAGAACAGCTACCAAGGGCGATAAAAAGATTTTCTTAACAAAAGCACATACAAAGTCATTAAACGACCATGCACCATAGTTCACATAAAATGATTGGGGGAACATTCAAGAATCCCATAGTAATGCGTACACGTCCGTTCTTGAACTTTCTTCTCTTTGTGATTCACTAACAACATTCTTGTAAAAGATACAATGAGCTTATAAGAGAGTATTCCAAGAATAACAAGTGCCCAAGTCCAAGTATATGGAACAAGGCGACGAGAGACGAGCAAAACACTCAAAAACAAGAGACAAGACAAATACCAATCTAATCATCCAAATTCAAGAATTCTCATCTTCATTTTAAGATAATTCAAAGAGGAAGAGAATTAAAAGAATGAGGTCATTCCGAGTTCTATTTAAGAATATACTGGCCAAAAACAAGCTTTCATCAATATCGACGTCACAGCAAGCATGCATACGGGTATGCAAACGAATTTTCATGACCTGGGGTAGTATGCAAACAGGTATGCTTACCTAAACCCCGGATTTTGATTTTAAATGCTTATGCATACTTGGTATGTCTACCATGAAGTCCAAACATCCGAACTACTATTTTCATACCTAAACATTTAAGAACCTTAAACACGTGATCAAGTTAGGTAGAAATGAAATGATAAGAAAGGTACATGGATCATTATAGTACTTTAAGCAAATAAAAACATAAATCTTGCTCAAGTTTATAGACATACCTTTTTAGAAGAATCCAATCAATTCCTACAGCCTTACCGAACATAATCAGGTGCTCCCACCTCGTGCCACCTCACCGTATACATAACAGGCATTCCTTGGTGAGGATGCACTTACAACACAACTGTTGTGTTGAGGTGAACAATGTCTTGCTCACCACAGACTTTTGGATTATCATGAAAGAGATCGCTTTTAACCTTTCACATCCAAATCCATCTTTCCAAAGAACTTGTTAAGTTCCAACATCATGGATACCGCTTCTCCATAGTCATGGAATTTTCGGGAGATCATTCCTTTCACACTTAAATCATCATTGACTTTCTTTGGTATCCACTTCGAGTGCTTTAGGAACAAACTTAACCTCTTTCCCATTACTCTCTTCTAGAATTCTAAGAGAATTGATTGACTATTTTTTTGCAAGTTAGTCTTTCTCAATTGGGAGCACTTGACCTTTGTCTTCGTATTTACTTCAAGTTATCCTTTGATAACCAACACGATTGTGAAAAGGATTCGTATGACGTTATAAAGTAATTCTAGGTTTATCACAGCACTAATTCCTTGCCAAAGGTTGACAACCCATAAACTGTTAAGGGTATTAGTCTTAACATATGATCTTGGTTTAACAACTTCTTGTGATGCCCAAACAAGAACATCATGAAGTTTCTCATTCCTTATATGGAAACGAGCATCTCCTTTCCAAGTGACCTTTATTTCCTAAGTGCAAACATAAGGAATGTTCTTACTCATCCGCGTGCTGATTTCTTGAGGTTGATATACTTTGCTCTTTGAACCTTAATCACAAGTGAAGGTATTTCACTTTGCCATCAAAGGGAAACCTTTGGTGAGAAGAATCACCAGTATTGACAAATTTTACCTCTTTGCTAATACTGAGCATCTATTCCTTATACCTCAACTGTATCACGATGATTTTTACTTGCTCCTAGATAGTGGTTAATTTGATTGAACTAGTATTAAACTTTTTCAAGTAATCTTCCAACATCTTGATTTTATCAAGAGCAAGAGCAAGGCGTTTTTCTCAGCCGAGATAAGCGCTTTCTCCTGGCTGCCAAAACTAATTTGTTGAGAGTTAACTTGCTTTCGTATTCTCGTAAGTTTCTCTTCCAATAAAACCTACTTTTGATAAAGATTATCACATTCAAGTGACTTCATACGTAGGTTTTCCTGTAATCCTTGAGGATCGATTCATTGTAACGATTCAAAACATAAACACGCGTAACATCTTCTCAATTATTGTCTGAAAAGAGAGGAGTCAAGAGGAGCGACATGAAAAAGTTGTCATCTTCTTCTTTTCCAACGAATTCAAAACTTCACATACTCGTAGACTTCATCAACATCTCTATCAATATCCGAATCACCTTCACGTAAAGTTCATCCAACTGCTCTTTCTAAAGCGTGTTTCCTGCATTTCAAAATAATTTTTACATTAAGAGAATATTTAGATATTGACTATTAGATGTGACAGCTTCCTCTGTGTGAATCCAAGCTTGTAAAAATCATCCGGTAATTTATGAACATGTAATGCTATTAGAGATAGACTGGTCCATAAGGTCGATTAAGCAAACACACTCTATGAGGTCTCTAAACGTGTTTGCCCGCTTCTCCGATACCAATTGAAAAGTGGGGGTAAACAACCACATTCCAATATTTCGATTAGCAACAGATGGGACTAACTCCAATATACTTAAGAGAATCAACTAGACAAATGTACTCAATCTTAACAAAAGTATATCAAAGAGTTATATCTCACTTTCTAGATTCGATACTTTACTCAAGCTAAATAGAAATCAATGAGTCTAATCAATACAAGAGAAATCACTTGAATCGTACTAAAGACAATGTTCAAGGATCAATCAATTTCAATCAACAACCAAAGGTCGATTTCGAATTGATCGATTCAACGCACAACTCGTGATATTTTCTAAATTATATAACAAAAATATAATGCTGTGAAAGAAATAAATGCATACCCGTAAGTTTTGTTAACGAGGAAACCGAAATGCGTAGTAAAAAACCCCTGACCTAGTCTAGATTAAACACACCGGTATTAAGTCGCCATGCATACTCAGCCTACTACAAACTAACTTCTCGGTCCTGACTTAGTTGAACCCCAATCAATCTCACACTCCATCCAAGGTACAGCCAGCCCTTACGCTTCTCCGATCCCAGATATTACGCACTTCTGATTCCCTTAGCTTATCTCACCCACAACTAAGAGTTGCTACGAACCTAAAGTCAAGACTTTAATAAACAAATTGTACTCGTAAAAGTCTACTGTAATAGATAAATTTTTCTCCCAGCGTAAATACCCTACCGTGATGGGTGAAAACTACTCCTAGCATTTGCAATTTTGGGGTGTGAATGAGGAAATGAGTCTAAACCTTCAACAAACGAAGGTGAGTGCTTGTAGATTCGAGAGATCAATCAGGCAAGTCCGGCCTAAACCAAGAAATGGCTGCATTTGCCTTGGCCAAAGCGAAGGAGACGGGGTTGATCTTAGGGAGGAAGCGAAGAAGGTAATGAGATTGTGAAGATGTCGGGCTTGCTTGGGCGATTTGTAATCACAAATATGAGCAAGTTTACTGATGCAAGCAAGCTCGGGGTGTTTGAATATGTTGTATTAACACTTGGCCTCACGACCGAACTTGTGTTGTTCCCGTTGTCTTGTCCCGTTTTTAAAAATAGGGCGAGAACCTATTTATACAAGTCATTGAGCCTTATTCACGTTTCTCGTGGAAGCTGAGGAAGTGGGACACGGGAGAAGGAGTTGTGTGCCTGGCTGCCACCCACCCTACCCCACTTCTCCAGCTCATCTCTAACTGGCCCATGACTCCACACGTTTTTGTCGATATGCCACTGACGCCGCACGCTGTGAAACCGCCGTACCAATACCCTGGGCAGGTATCCTCGCCAGGACATGATTGATAACTGAATGCGGATCATGGGATCCACGAAAGATAGCATGTACGTTGAATTGAATAAGTATTCGTTAAAGTCGATACTGTGAAGTATCGTGGGTGTATTTTATGTGTACGTATTGCAAAGGTGTAAAGTGATGGGTAATGACCTCACTAACCAAATAACCCCCCAGGTTGTATAACCAAGTCTGGTGAGTTTCAATACTGATGAGATGATGCTTGGAGACACTCATTCCACTGGCTGATGAAATTAGGTTTTTAAAGAGGTGCTAGTTATCACTTTTTAGCTTGGTAGAAATCCAAGCATGGGAAAGGTTTTGAAGAGGACCGACTGCATGTGTGTGTACAACACGCCATGCACGCCCATACTTCACTTTCCCCAAGCTGGGCGCGACCAAGCCACCAACCCGACCAAAGTTGAGTGGTTGAGATCGATTTGCGATAGAGTTTGATGCCGCAAAGAAGCCGCGCGCCATGCTCTTCCTGGCTTTCCAAGACGACCTACTACCTGGGCCATTTTCGCCTTGGCTTGGCGGAAAGTGGCGGCTGGGATGTTCGCGCCATGTCTCACCGCCTCATGAAAACGCCATCTAAGCCACCCAGTAATTCGTCCTGCGAAGCTGAGCGGTCGAGATCAATTTAGGGATTTGGGAGGTGTAACCACAGAGTTTGAGGACGCTGGCTGCCGGGAATGATGCCCTTTGGCCGACCGTGATGAGGAGATAGATGGGGCCCGCAGGGTCATGCTGGTATGACCGGGACTCGCCATCTAACTGGGACCCTCCGTTGGGCGTCGGGAGAAGATGGACGCCGTGATGCTCAAAACCCTAGCTTTGGTTTTCAAAGCCGTGCGCGCCTCCTCCTCGTTTGGGTGACGCATTTTGTCACGCCAAACATTGTTGGTTTCACCGATTGGTCAATTGTGTAGGCGGTCACATGGTGGTGTGTCGACATGCTCCGGGCCCTTTGAGTTCACATCTACACCTCCATCTATGCCCGCAAGATGGATGGTCGAGATTTGCCATAAGACATGTAATATGCCGCAACCCTAATTTAGGTTTTCCGCCATAATGCTTCGTAGAACGCTTTTTTGGCAAGCTAAGGCCGCGGTATTCCATACCATGCTTGGGGGTGATGGAATTGATCTCAAGGTCGTCCAATCATGCTCGTGGAGTTGGAAGGATCGCACGATCATATCCTGCAAGTCGAGGCCGTGTGTATTCCATACCGTTGTGGGTGATGGACCGATTCAGGGTCATCCAATCGCTTGTGGAGTTGGATGATCGCGATTTATCATATCCGAGACCGATACAAATGTCTTGGAGTGCCTCAACCGGCCAGTATAACACACCGAGTGGGACTCAATCGGGCTAGTATAAACACACCGAGAGGCTCCTGCCAGTATAACATACCGAGAATCGCTCGCATTTATTTCAGACATGGTTTCAATATAGCAGCTTTGAGGTTTGTGCTACTCGTAAGAGTAACATAACCTACATGTCATGCCGCATCGATAATGAGTACTGGAAATACAAGGCCGATATGAAATTGGAAGGCGATTGTTGCTACATGCTCCAACCTCGGAGGAATTTTTTATATATTCACAACGGGGATTGTCACACATGCTCCATTCTACACTAAGGAGGAGTATCCATCACTTATAAAACTAGCTTTATCTTTTACAAGATGTCACCGCATGATTTTTGGTTACTTACAAATTTAACTTTAAACTAAAATCCACTATCAACATTAAGTCCCCGCCTAGCATATAATGGTTACACTATTGTGTGGTAGGCATGAGATGGTGACATACAAATGACCAAGCTGATAATACATATTTACCGGATAGTTTCACATTGTCGCGTTTCTCGAATCGCTGGGAAGCAGGACTTTGACCGGTGAGTCGCTTTGGTTTCTCTTGTACATGTATGAGCTCGACCGCCCCTCGTGTGTTTGAGCCGTGATAGGATTCTTCTATGGGATTCTCGCGGTGCTTGCACATTGCCTGCTGAATTATTGTGTCCAGATGCCTCCGGTTCTTCGATCGTGGCTCAAAAGAAATCCCGACTTGGCTTGCGCTGGAATCCTCACATCGGGCGCCGTAATCGCTTTAGGGTTTCCCTCAACATTTGGCGCAGTGAAGAGATTTTTTGATCCGTTTTTACAAAAGAGCCTTGCAAAACTCTAGATTTCATCATGTCTAACAAAGGGATCATCTTCATACCATCCAGATCTCCGTTACGTACGACTCCACCCGCCCCGAGCTTCATGATCACCCCCTGCTGTGTTCTTCGAGTCAGCATGATCATACCCAGCTTGTCTCTTTCCTTCTTTTCTCACAAACATTGTTTGTTCTTCATGACGGTCGTGAATAACTTTCATTCTGGCGTAGATATCCTACCGAACATGTGTGACTCTGGCCATTGACGATGATGACTTAACCATTCCTCTCCATTCAAACCAAACACGCCTACCCTCGCGAACCTCAAGACGCCGACTGGGTGTCTCATCTTTTTATGAATATCCGACGTGTGTCTTATCTGATGTTTATGATGAAATGCTTATCCTCCTACTGTGATGTCGGATTCTTTTGCTAAGGAGTTCGTGGGTTTGTACACTGTTGTGGAGGAAGATGGTCATCGCAACCGGGGAATGTGGGTCCCATATTGCTCCTCTCGCCTTGGTTACCGTGGGTGAACCGCTCTTCTTCCCATGATTGCGGAGATGGGAGAGCATTTCTATCCGTAACGTTGTCAATCAAATCTCGAAAAGTGGGAGAATATGGTATCTACCTGGAATCCATGAAGTTCAACGTGGGTCAAGTTACAGAACGCCTTGATGTCATCAAGGCCGATCGAAAGGTATCTCAAGAAATGTTGTCTCTACACAAAGCTATCTTGGAAGAGGAGAAAGTTCCGCCGCAGACCGAAGGTGGAGCAAGCGGCAGTGACTTCAAGAAGAACGGAGAGATATCGTGCTAGACCGCAGATGATGCTCTCAAGGAATTATAATCTTCTAGATGGCCTCTTCTAAGTCAGTACTCCCTTATTGCTTATGTCAAGAGTTTTGAACATCTTTTGCTAATAAATTGCATTGGGTTTTTGATTGGTGAAACAGCCATTGACACATCTCTCAATATAGTTGATGATTCAAACATGTAATGAAAATAAATGCCCGTATTAAGTTGATAAAGGGTCATGCAACACGCCCGAGCCACTTTCCATTGATGACCGCTTCAACTTGCCTCCGTTCTACCTTTAATTGATCTCGTAGTAGCCAGATCAGAGCCTTGGTGACCGCGTAGGGACCTTCCCTATTTCATGAGAATTTTGTGCAGACATGTCTTGTTGATGTGTTTATCGTTTTCAAAACCAAATCTCCCACCTTGAAAACGCGTGTTTCACAATTTTGTTGCCTCGAAATTCGATTCTGTACACCGAGCGTTCTCTTTATTCCTTCTAAAACCAGAAAGTGTCTAACTCGCGATTCTAGAGTCGAGATTCCCGGCCTTGCCCAGCTGGATCCTGCCACGCCGCAATCCCGGGCCGGCGGGATTCTCGATCTCGCTGGGAGAACGATCCGCTCCTTATTTGCTTGGGCATTAAGAGACCCAATGGGAGCTTCCGGGTGACATTTATGCCCAGTGCCATTGGTAACTCATCATGCCATTCTCTCGGGATTGTCGTTTTACCGCTCGCATCAATGATCCGGATCAACGCCTTGTTGGTACTTGCTTGCCCATTCCCTTGAGGATAGTAGACGGAGAAGACTCATGAATGCTGACTAGCTCTCCCACTTTGCTGGCGAAGGTAGTGCCATTAGTCAAAGTGATGATATGCTTGGGCACGCAAAACGACAAATGATGTATTTTAATGAAAGCCGCAATTGTCGCTTCTCCCGTAGTCCCCGTAGGGAATGGCCTCTACCCATTTGGTGAAGTCATTCCGCTGGCGTTATGATGTACTCGCTCGCTTTTGATGACGGCTGATTGATCTTCCCGATAATGTCCAGCCCCCAGAAAGATGTGCGTTTATGCAGAGTGCAAGAGAGGTAGAAGGCGATGAACGAGGTTCTGAATTTGCATGTGTGACACTTTGAACAAAACTACCCATCATCCTCCGCTGTAGGCCAATCGCATTCTCGGTACTTGGAGAAAGTTTCCTCTTCCCTTGATGTTCTCCTTCGTGTGAACTCGCTTCCAAGACGACCTGGGACTTCTCCTCCACCCAGGCAGCCAGAGCATATCGCTCCGGCCTTGCAGATAGGATCCCTTTCATGGAGTATGAACTCGCTTGGCTCTCCGCTTCTCATCTTGATTAGCAGTCCTTTTGACCTACAGAATTTTCTGTCCTATCGCGCAGATAACCACTGTAGGGTTCTCTTCTCCAGCCTCTTAAGTGCACCACATTAAAAATCTCCCAACCGGTGTGGTGGTGTTCCGGCACTGCGAGAGGTGATCGCACAAGGGCACTGGATTGTTGCCCCGCTTCGCGCGCACAACCAGTGCGCTGGAAGTCACGGTGAAAGGGTTGGCCACTCAATGATTGCCCACAAATTCCATCAGAATAACGTACCCACTGCAGCTAAGGAGCCGGCCACCTCTGGACACCTTTGGACAGGGAGCCGTCTGGATTCCGATGAGGCATAGCCACATGCTGTAAGGGTGGAAGAAGCCTTGGCAGGTTTTGAGACCGACCTTCTCGGGAAAGTGGGAGTCTGCTGAGCTCTTCCGAATGATCGTGAGTTCGCCAATCAGCTTCTGGGCCTTGGTGGCTTCGGTGTTTGGCGGTAGCCACGTCGCATTCTATGGTGTCCTTCTTACCGCCAAAGTTTCTTCCGCCCCTCGAATCTTCGGGCTTGGAAGCCAATGTTGCCAGACAATCATGCAGTGTGTCAAGCTGTTGCCGCGACTTCGACGTGGCCAGGTTGGGTGGTACAAGACGGGCAGCAGTTTAGTAACCTCTCGTGCTTCCGGGACTGCACGGCTAGTGTTACTTCTTTTTGTAATGCACATACTCCGCTCATTCGACTGATCAAGCAATCCTGGAGCTCACCTCATCTCCGCACGCGCAGGACTTCGCTTTGTTTAGCTACCGAAAAGCCCTATGAGGAAAAGCTTCATATTCTTTGGCAGAGTTGTTGGTGCACGGAAGTCCAACTCGAAGGAATGTGAAAATACTTCTCCCGCTTGGAGAGACCAACACTACGCCTGCTCCTCCCAAAGATATCACAGGGGTATGAGTCACAAAATACAAAAAGCCACACCTCTTCTTCCGTAATGGAGACGCTCGAACCTCCAGTGGAGTTCTTCTGCGCCCCGCAAAGACTTCTCCGAAACGCGTAAGTCAGAATCGCAACTGCTTGATAGCTTCAGGCGATGCAAAGATGTTATGTCTAGTCGACATTCTGGAGAAGCCATTTTCCCGCCTCCCGTCAGACCTGGCTGAAAGCAAAACTTTGCAGATCGATTACTCACTAGTATCACCGTGATGGAGCAGCAGGTAATTAAACCAAAATGGAATGGACAAAGCTAAAACACGCTTTTTCCGCTCTCGATATCGAGTTCGATCTCTCAATATTCGGGCCGAAATAGTATGACGCCTGATTCCCCTGCTGCCTTCCCGAAGGAAAAGTTCTCACGCTGTCACCGCGCGGTTGCAGGACCAATGGTTTCCTTGTACAGATTTCATGACGTTGGAGATGATAGTATTCGCTGACTTTCCTAAAGCTTCCTCGCCGAAGTTGCGTCCAAACAAAGCTGGCTCTTTCAAAGAAGGGGTGAATGAGGCAGAAGTCGGGCCAAACCAATGAACTCGAATGTAGTTTACCTTGCCCATGAAACTTTGAGCTCTTTCTACAATGGGGGAGGCTTTATCAGGGAGGATAGCCCAGTCTTGGACGGTCTACTTTTATTCCTTCTCAAGGCCACTTGGAATCCCCGCAAATTTACCGGGAGGAGACACCGAAAGCGCATTTTAAAGGATTCATCTTTAACTTGTATTCCCGACACCTCTCAAATACTTGCCGTAAGACGTTGGTGTGATCACCTGAGCCTTGACTTGACCACAATATCATCCACATAGTCTTCTACTTGTGCATGGATCATGTCGTGAAGATTGCCGCCATAGCACGTCTGTATGTCATACGCATTCTTTAAACCAAATGGCATAACAAGATAGTAGAAATTGCCAAGAGGGGTTCTAAAGTCATTCTTACTTGCAGATCATGCTCATACATCCTTATTCGATTGTAGCCGCCGAGCCATCCATAAAGGAAAACATGCCGTGGTCCGCTGGCGTCTACTAACATGTCGATGTGTAGGGTGTGGGAAAGTCACCTGGGGCAAAAGACTTGTTCAAGTCTTCAATCACGAACATCGACTCACGTTTTTCTTTTTACTCGGGACTACATTACAAATCCAGTGCCTGATGATGAATGGTTCTGATGGCCAAGAAACTAGCAGCCTTTCCCCCGTTCTCATTCTTGGATTGTTCTTTCTACCTCGCGTCCGAATTGCCCCTTGAGATTGCTTGATCGGCTTGGATCCAGTGACATGACGTGTAAGCGACGGGCGACCAATTTTTTCATCTGCACTGCATCTCTTCGTATGTCCAAGGCGTAACAACGCCTTGGCACTCCCTGAGTAGTCGAACAAGGCCTCGTGACGCCTCGCCTCTGCGTGATAGATCCGAACCGATGCACTACTGGGAGACCGTACTGGCACCCACGCCTGGGCCAGTCTTTGACACGCCGGCGCTCGGGCCGAATGGGAATTGGTTCCGCTCTTGTAGCCGCTGGCGGGCGTCCAATACCTCCTCTTGTATTCCGCTCGCCCTTGCATCATCCACTCGCGGCGAGACCGGATGGTCTCTCCGCTACTCGCTACCGGGGCCGCGCTTCTGTGATATTGCCTTCCCTTCTGATCACGGCTTGCTCTCGGTGAGCGCTCCTTTTGGCGGTGGAGGATGGGCCGGGGTTGCACTCTGGCTGGGAGATGGAGCGCTCTACGTGAGAGAGTGTGTCGTGGTGTTTGGCCCCCTGCCGATGTAAGCTCTGTCTTCCTCCCCCGATCAGCGGGTGGCAGCGAGTGCACATGATTTTGTCAACTCTCTCAGGAGCATCTTTTTGACTCGAACAAATCCACTCACATATCATTGGCTGCTGTACGAGACAATGACGTGAATACTGACGACTTCCTCATTTAGCACTATTTCTTCAAGCACCGGTGATATGTCAAGGAAACGACCTTAAGTGTGAAGCCAATGCCCCCTAATATCATGTGGTAGTCCTGGCCTCTTTTCATGATCAAACTTTTGCCGAACAATCCTACCGATAAATTCAAATTGGACATACCCGTATGTGCCGGTTTGATTCTCTCAAGTCCGTCATCGTGGTGGGGCTGTCGCGATAATCTTGAAATGGGCCGACCTTTGGCTGTCTTGGAGAGTCTTGAGAGTAATTACGTTCGAAGATGCCTGTCACACGAGGCCTTCCCAACTCTCAACCCTTGGATGTGGTGCGGTAACATGTAGCCTTGCCAGACCTTCCTCTCATCATGTCATCTTCCGTGAATGTAACATTATTTATAGATGTTTCCACGTTTCCGAGACTTCGACGAGAAGGAGCAGCGCGCAAGGCCCGCAGCTATTCTATCGACTGCAGCAAACGCCTCTTGCTGGGATCTTTTGAGAGGTGCAAGAGTTCACACAGAGACAGGAGACACTTCCCGATCCGGCCTCCCGGTTCGTAGTAAATCGTTGATCCGAGGGGGACTAGTCCCTCGTGTAAAGGTCTCTGCACGTCGCCATTTCCGACGTCATCTTGAGGAGGTCAAGTATGCCGCTAATGCTTTTGATCAAATGGCGTTCCTGCCTCGAGTCTCAAGGCCAACTCGCTATAGTTGGGATTCCTCCAAGCCGTTCACAGAGACACAATCTATCGAAGAGAGGCATCCCGTTGGAGAACTTCACCGGGATTTGAATTTGTTGAGGAAGTCCTAAGACCAACCATCTCGAACTTACCCAAACAGATTGGTATCAAGAAATCGATTTCACAACCGAGAGATTAATCTCCATCGTGGTCGCCAATTGTTGATGGGTGAAAACTACTCCTAATTTGCAATTTTGGGGTGAATGAGGAATGAGTCTAAACCTTCAACAAATGCATCACAAGCAAGAGTGCTTGAGATTCGAGATCAATTCAGGCAAGTCCGGCCTAAACCAAGAAATGGCCGTCCAGCATTTGTTTCAGCCACAAAGCAAGGAGACGGGTTGATCTTAGAGGGAAGCGAAGAAGGTAAGTTGAGATTGAAGATGTTGGCTTGCTTATGACTTGTAATGTAAAATATGAGCAAGCTTTACAAAATGATGTAAGCAAGCTCGGTGTTTGAATACGATGTTGTATTAACACTTGGTTTCGCTGACTCAACTTGTGTTGTTCAGCACTTGTCCTCCGTTTTTAAAATAGGCTATGAGAAACCTATTTATACAAGCCATTGAGCCTTATTCACGTTTCTCGTGGAAGTGGAGGAAGGGAGAGATGGAGTAGTGGAGTTTGCAGGTTTGCTGCCACATGACTGGGCCTTGCCCACTTCTCCGCCCATCTCTAACCGTCCATGACTCTCGACACGTTCTGTGATGGCGCGCGCACGCCGCACGCCGTAAACCGCTGCACTCAATACCCCTGGGGCAAGTATCCCCTGGGTGGACATGATTGATGTCCGAATGTGGATCAGATCCACTTTAAAGATAGCATGTATCGTCAATCAATAATCGCTATTCAGAAAGTTTATACTTGAAGTATCGTGTATTTTATGTTCGGCAGCGTGTGATGGGTAATGACACCTCACTAAACCAAATAACCTCCGCACCGGTGGTCTAGAGCAACCAAGCTTCGGTGAAGCTCTGACGGACGAGATGATGTTTGAGATACTCATCTCGCACCGCCGATGAAATCAGGTTTTTAAAGAGGCGCGGTACATCACTCTTGGCCTTAGGTTGAACCTAGATGGGAGAGCGTTTTGAAGAGGACTCACTCGGCATGTGTAGACAACACGCCGGTGAGCACGGCCCATACTTCTACTGTCCTAAGAAGTGCTGCGATCTAGGCCACCCACCCGAACTCGCAGAAGTTTGGAGTGGTCGAGACCGACGGCGACATGGTGTTTGATGCTTCGCAGTTAAGCCGCGCGCCATGCCTCTTCCGCGCTGCTTTCCAAGACGACCTAGCTTGATGCCTGGCCGCGGGCCATTGGCGTGAAGGATGGCTGCTGATGTTCACGCCTACATGTCTCACCTGCCTCATGAAAACGCTGGATCTAAGCCACCCAATTCGTCCGGTGGAAGGAGCGGTTCGTGACTAATTTAGACGGGGCTGTAACCACAGAGTTTGAGCGGACGCTGGCCGGGAATGATGGTTTGGCCACCAGATAGAGGAGATAGATGGCCCGCGGTGGTCATGGCTGGTGGCGACCGACCCGCTGAATTTAACTCGGGGACCCTCCGTTAGTGCCGAGAAGATGGACGCCGTGATGCTTCAAAACCCTAGCTTTGGTTTTCAAAGCCGTGGCGCGCCTCCCTCCCGTTTGGGTGACGATTTTGTCACTACCAAACATTGCTGGTTTCACTGACATTGGTCAATTGTGTAAAAGGTCACATGGTGGTCAGGTCGACATGCTCCGGCCCTTGAGTCTACATCCCCCATCTATGCCTGCGAAGATGGGATGGTTGAGACCATGGCGCACATGTAATATGCCGTAATCCCTCATTTAGGTTTTCCGTCATAATGCTTGTAATGAAGCTTTTCTTTTTGGCAAGCTAAGGCCGCTGTATTCCATACCATGCTTGGGGTGATGAATTGATCTGGTCGCCCAATCATGCTCGTGGAGTTGATGACTCCGCGATCAATCATATCTCGCAAGCCGAGGCCAGGTGTATTCCATACCCGCCAGGGTGATGGAATTGACCGTGGTCATCCAATCAAAGCTTGTGGAGTTGGGACGATCGCGATCGATCATATCCGAGATCGATACGCTCAAGTTTGACGCTCAACCGCCAGTATAAATACACCGAGAGGGACTCCACCGCTAGTATAACACACCGAGAGGCCTGGCCAGTATAACACAACGAGAATTAGTCTGCATTTTGGTATTTCACATGGTTTCATTATAGTGTTGAGGTTTGTTACTCGTAAGAGTAACACTTGCCATGCCGCATCGATAATGAGTAACCGGAAATACAAGGTCATATGACCCACAGGAAGGGATTGTTGCTACATGCTCCAACCTCGAGGAATTTTATATATTCATAATGGGATCACTGCTACATGCTCCATTTCATGCACTGGGCACAGAGTATCCATCACTATAAACGGCTTTATCTTTTACAAGATGTCGCCGCATGATTTTTGGTTACTTACAAATTTAACCTTAAACGAAAATCCACCATCAACACCTACGAGTTTTGTTCCGTCTTTTGATAAATCAAGGTAAACAGGAACCAATTGATAACCCAGACTTATATTCCCGAAGAACAGCCTAGTATTATCAATCACCTCACAATAATCTTAATCGACTAGCAAAAGAAGATATTGCTAATCAAAACGATGACGAAGATGTTTGTGACTTCTTTTATATCTTGCCTATCGAGAAATCAATCTCAAGCCAATCTTTATGATTGTACTTAGCATGATGAAAAACATCAAGATCAGATCACACAACTAAGAGAAAGTAGTACCTGCATGGCTTCACAATCCCAATGAAGTCTTCAAGTCGTTAACCTACTGCTGTCTCAACAGAAACCCCAAGGTTAAAGGAGAATCGACTTCAGCTTATACAAATAGTATCACACATGAGGTGTGTGGGATTAGGTTTCCACCAAGCAGAGTTCTCCCTTATATAGTCTTTCAAATCGGGTGGTTTGGAATCAATGTTAGCTTAGTAACAAAGATTCAATATTCAATTGCTAGATGAAACTCGATTAGATTCAAGCTAATATATATCTTTCAACCGCTAGATCGAAACTTAGCTTGTTACGCCACAAATGAAATGTAACGCTTAGGTTTGTGTAACCGCATCAAACATGTACATTTAGTTGGTTCAACAAGAGTTAACAAAATGGTTAGCCATATGAGCACTTTCATATTAACCATATTCTTTTACCATAACTAGTTCAAATGACTCAAATGAACTAGTTAGAGAGTTTTCAATTGCTTAGATCTTTATAATATACACAATTGAAAATAAAAACGATTCGATTACTCAATCGATTCATGAACTTTATATCCACGCTTGCAATTATGCATTCCTTAGTTTATATAAGTTTAAGTTCAAATAATCGCTTTTAGAAAATAACCAACTTAAGTATGCGAACCGTAACGCTGACTTACAATTGAATATGTTTGTTTTTAGTTTACAAACTCCTAAGAGAATTTCTGGATGAGAACTTCCACAAAGACGCTAGACTTGGCACTCTAGTTTCAGTTTTCTCCGAGTAAAAGAACGTATGCATACTTTCTTTGGTTCAAGGAATAATGACTATTACACATATGTGTTACCACACAATGTTTATATCCTTCCATGGTTATGTATTCTAAACTCTCATTTCAATCATCGAAACATTCTTGTAGACGTTATATAGTTGTTATTCACAAAACATTTTTCACAAAGCCATTTCAAGTGATTGAAACTTAATATGGACTTTCACTCACTCTTTCGTAGAAAGGACTTATAGGTAGAAAAGTTTTAGATTGAGGTATATTTGGGTACCCTTGTCTTTTCAATATCCAACAAACAAGGTTGGATTTATCAACTGTGATTGAACTACGCACAACATGTGATATTTCAATTATATAAACAAATATAATGTGAAAAAGAAATAACACAGACACCCGAAATTTTGTTAATGAGGAAACCGCAAATGCAGAGAAAGCCCGGGACCTAGTCCAGATTCGAACACCACACTGTATTAAGCCGCTACATACATTAGCTTACTACAAGTTAACTTCTGACTGGAATGTAGTTGAGCCATAACCAAGTCTCACACCGATTAAGGTACAGTCACGTTCCTTACGCATCTATAACCATGCTTAGGATTCTATGAACTTGATTCCCTTAGCCGATCTCACCCACAACTAAGAGTTCTTTGCGACCCAAAGTCAAAGACTTATAAACAAATCTGTCCCCCACAGATATGTTTATTCTTTATTCTGTTTTTGTTCTGTCTTTTGATACAAAGATCAACGTGAACATGAACCAACTAATAATCCGGTCTTATACTCCCGAATAACAACCTAGAAATATCAGTCACCTCATAATAACCTAACTGTTTAACAGAAGAAAGTTATTACGGAATCACAAGATTCTGAGACGAAGAACTGTTATGATTACTTTTTATATCTTACCCATCGGAGATAAATGCAAAGTAAATCATAGAGAAGATAAAACTCAATATGATATAATAAGTAAGATCAGCATACGCAACTACAGAGAAAATAGTTGGATCGGGCTTCACGAATCCCAAATGAAGTCTTCAAGTCATTTACCTAATAATGGTTTTGGAAAAACCTAGGTTAAACGAGAATCGACTCTATTTTGCAACTAGGACACAGGAAAGTGTCGGGATTAGGTTTTCCAGTTGCTAGAGTTCTCCCTTATATAGCCTTTCAAATCAGGGTTACTTACAATCAAATCTAAGATAGCTTAGTAACAAACCATTCAATATTCACCTTTAGATGAACTCCTGATTCAATATTCAAGCTAAGTCTTCTTAGAAATTAAGCTATCAATCTCCACCGTTAGGGGGTCTTAGCTTGTTACACACACATAAAATATACTTATATTTAGATATGGGTAACCGTACCTTAACGTATATATTGAGTTGGCTCAATAACAGTTAACCGAAGTTAGCCATATGAACACTTTTGTCTTAACCATATTCATCTAACACTTCTAGATCAAATATGATGATCAATCAATCATGAAATATAATCAAATGAATCTAATTGTGTTTCAAATAGAGTTGTTAAATTATTCACTATTTCATAGAAATATATATGAACAAATTGAAACAAAATCGGATTGATTTGTAATCGTACAAAGTACTTATACAAGAATCAATTCATGAACATTAAGCCACGATTTACAAAGTTAATTTGAATTCCTTAAATCATAAGTGTTTTAGTTCATGAGTATGAGAATCATACATAACCGGTTTTAGAACTTAACCACTGTGTTCGCAAACTGGGTACGCGAACAGCAGCTCCGAACCTTGGCCTAGTCAAGCCGGTTCGCAAACAACCATCCCGAACAAGCTGTAGAACCAGGACATACCAACTCAAGGTAAACCGCGTTCGCGTACTTGGTACACAAATAAGAGTTCCGGACCTGAATCATCACAATACAGTTCGCATACTAGGTATGCATACCGTGTTGTATCCAGACATGGGTAATTGTTCTAAACTCTCATTTCAATCATTGGAACATCCTTGAAAGACGACAATGGTAACCTCACACATACCATTAGCTTCAAGTAATTTTCAAGTGATCGAATGATCAATACTGAAACTTCCCAAGCTAACATCAAATGATTGTCTCACACAAATCATATAAGATGTTCAAGGTAATTTTCACATGATCATCTTTTGACTTAATATTTAGTTTCCAACAAATAAATTGTCTCCAACTAAATTCGTCAAGAATATGATGAACATAGCTAAAGCAAAAAGGTCCAATACATATTTAGAGAAATAGATAAGCGAGATAAACTCGGCTCAAAATATCAAATGTATATAATGTAAAAGTCTATATAGTTATACGACTTAGTCTCATTAGAAGATAGAATATAATAGACTTCTGAGTGATAGATAAGTTTTAGTCTCCACATACCTTTTGTTGATGAAGTTCCTCCAAGCTCCTCAGTAGATCTTTGTCTTCAATTGGTGAACGTAGTGAAGTCTAAAGCTCAACTACACATTTTATCCTAATCCGAGACATAGCTATAAGTAGATTAGACATCAAGTATATATTTTGATCAACTAAACTTGACAAACAAGCTTGAGATAGAAACGGTTGCTAGTTCGACCGAGCAGTGCTCTATCAATATCGGTAGATGAATGGGCCATTACAGGATGAGTCTTACTTCCAGATCTAGGTAGGCATATCCATGGCATTGGTTCAATTCTCTTTGAAGTATTTTATCATAATGGGGAGATAAATGATCTTGCTTTACTGAACTTCGATGATTTTGAGAGTTTTTAAGGGAATAATATTTGCAACAGCACCTGTGTCGATGAGGTCCCTCTTCATTCAGAATATTTGGTGAGTGCACTTACGTATAAGTCTTGATTATGACCTTTTTCATATATTGTGCCTTCCGAAGTGACTGGGATATTTCTCATGGCTGGATCAAACACTAAGGAAACCTCTGAGACTTTGGGTCAAGAATTAGTCGGGGTATGTATCAAGGGAAATGCGATTGAGGTCAAAAATATGTATACACATTGATCTTTCTAGAAGTTCATGAAGTTCACATAGGTTCTCAATCATGACCACGACTTCACGACCCATCGGCTTCTAGCGGTGGTAAAACTCCAACGTCAATCCCCAAGCATACTGGTGAACCTTCTCGTTGAAGATCGTTTTACAATATATCATTTTATTGTTGTATGACGAACGAATCTATGGTAACGACAATACTTAGGATCACTCATCTCTTTTGTAGTGGTTATCTCTTCCTTATATCAAAACTAAAGAAGGAAGAGATGACCAACATGTTTTGATGAACATGACCTCTTTTGCATGTTTCAATACTATCAAAACGTGAAGGCATATCATAACCAAATATATGGAAGTAGACTTCACAAATTCTATTTCGTACCCAAAATAGAATTCAATACCGACCATAGAGCCGATCCCAATTGTAGGACCAATCCTTTGTAAGGACTGATCACTTGTGAAAGGATAGATCTCATGCGCAGGACTGATCCCTGGGATCTTGTTCGAAGTTTAATCCCTAATTACATTTTTTATAGGTTTGGTGATCCTCGAGTTTGTACAAACATCGAATGTACACGGATTGAACTTGTATGCTAGCTAATATTACTAATCAACCAAGAGTGATTTCGGTATATTGGTTGGATTACAGTTGAAATTTTGCCAAAACCGAAAATACACATTTATTGCATATCTTAAGAATTTTCAGATTTGGTAATTCCTTTTATTTCAATCAATCAAGTCCCAAGTGAGGGACCTTTATAAGAGTTAAGGCACATGGAGAATGATAATCACCCCCAAACTTAGAGTTTTCAGTGTCTCTAGAAAGACTAGTCACAACTTCCCTAATTTCAAGGTCATCGATTCCGAAAATGGTCAATTGATTCTTCTAAGTCAGGTACATCCTCACTCATCTCTATGAGTTCATTTTCTTTTTCTAAGTCTATTGTTTCTAAATCGCTAGACTCAAAATATACTCGTTCCTCTAAACCATCATTGGCTTCGTAATCAAAAGGAAATACTACATCGTCTAAAGCGGTGGTATCTCTAGTCAAATCCTCATCCTTTTGAATAGGTGAATAATTATTAAAATTATTTGGATTTGAACTAGAAATATTATCATCATTAAGCTCAATTGGAGTAACAAATTCTGATCACTATGCCCTGCGATTTCAAATTCTTCATCAACACTATCCTCATCATAATCATCATTATAATAATATGAAAATGGTTGAACCTCATCTAGACAAGTAGTGTTACCAATTTTATCCTCGTCATCTTGATTATATAAATAACTATCCTCACTTTGAAGTACTATTGGAAACACTAAGATTATCTCGAAAGCGATTCAGTTCTGGGCCAAAAGCTTTCGAATCGACTCATATGACTTCATTATGGTATCGTGACTCGACTCATGACTTCCTTATTGTATCAGACGTGACTCGACTCACATGACTTCCTTATTGAATCTAGGAAAGAAATTTCACTCGTTACATTGCTTTCGTCCATAACTAAGTTATTCATTTCGCTAACTTACGTGTGTCGACTCGGCTAACTTACGTGTTGACTCTAGTAGAGAGAAATTTGCTCAAATGCAATAGGTTGGTGTGTGGATAGTAATTGGGCTCACCATGGTATGACCCATAACCTTCAAAAGTTTGGAGTTCCCAACCACTATTCACACTATGGTCATAAAAAGAGTGATGTCCATATTGTTCAGTTGGATATTCATATTCATTGTGATGGCTATTGTAATACCCAGTTTGACATTCTAGCTGCAAGGGAATTCTAAGCAAACACAAACAAGGTGACTCGACCACGGCAAACCCTCTTGATTTCTAGCAAACAAAAAGCATGATGGCTCCACTTAGATTGTTTTCTAGACCAGCTTCTAATCCTTTGAAAGGAATTCGTTACTCGATCGGGCAAACCCCTCTGGAATCAATCCGAGTTTAAGTAAGTTGAATAGAGGCGAGGGAAGGCTGCGTGGAGCTTTGATACCCGGGGCCTCACCGCATTACAAGGCGGCGCAGTCACGCATTCAACTCACGAAACCATCATGAACTTCGAAGTATGCTCAAAAGAGTAACCAATATTTTTCAAACGACTTTCCTATTAAGCTCGTTACCCTATAGGTCTCGTTCTAGTCAAAATTTTAGGCTTAGGTTCGTGTTTGGTTTCGTTTGTCCTTGCCCTTTACTAGGAAATTAAAGCAGCCAGATTCAGTTCCTCGACATATATTCACACGAAATCATCCAGTAAACCCACAGGGGATTCGCGGGTGTTTAGAATTCTTACCTCCGTTCCAAAGGGGATGAGCCGTTGAAGTCGACTCGGGCCACGACTCTATGTCGTGGTACGAACCCGAGGGGCGAGGTGATATCGTAATCACCATCCTTCCCTGTGCAGTTTATATTTAAATTAACCTTCCTTAGGGTTTAAAAGTAATAATGTCCGATAGTCCAAAAATAAAGTCCAAAAATTAAAAAGTCCAAAAATAAAAATTACAAAATTAATTACCTAATTACAGTTTCTAAAAATAAAAAAATTAATTACACTATATACAAAATTTTTTTCTTCACTCCGTTCGGATCTCTCTTTTCTTTCCTATTTTGGCTTTGCTTTTCTTTTCAAAGACTTTCTCTTTTTCTTTCGCTCCACTCCAAATCAAAGCAAACAGAAATACCAAACGCGTAAAAAAGAACAAAAATTAAAAAATTAAAAAAAATTAATAATAAAACCTAAAAACAAATCTATACACAAGTCCGTGATCGGCGGGGCCAAAAGTGATGTGACTCAATAATGTTGTAGTAAGAAGGGTTGTCGTTCACTCGGACTTGATGAAATCGATTTTAGGATTTAATAAAGAGAAATAATAAAAATAGAGAATATATATACAATTTATGTCACAAGATGGAGAGATTCTTTGGGATTGAGGATTATGCCAAAACTCATAACAAAAGGTTCAAACATTAATTCTTTTGACAATTATAGCTCAACAAATAAAAACACGGACTCTTATTTTTGCCAAGGTTGATTCTCAAAATATTAGTTATAAATCGTAAGCATGGGACATCAAACATTTAAGCAAGCATGACCCATCTAATAAAATAATAACTAATTTAATCAAATCATAATTCAATTTTTAATCAGTGCAAAAGTCATAAAAAGAATTAATTAAAATTACCCATGTATGAAATTCGTCTTCCTCCGTCGTCCGGTGATGGGTTCTAGCTCATCATATTGGAAACACGCTCAAAATCCATTTTTATTGCTCAAAGGAGGTGTACAAATGATGAAATGGAGAAAAATAATGAAAAGGGTTTGTAACTTGATTATATTTGTTACAAACCAATCAGAATACTGAGAACGATAAAATGAGAGTGTCGTTGTCAGCTTGTTGCTTTAAGTCTTGCCTATGGACTACGACCCACAAAAACGGTGATTCGCGTGCGTTGAATGTTCTTCGTGTTCTTCAATAGCGGCGGCAACAAAATTTTCCAATCAACTTTTATTGCTCTGTGGTCGCTCCCAACTCTCCCAAACTCTCCATATTCAATCTATGACCTCATACACTCCTTTTATACCAGGCAACAACTCAAATCTCCACATTAACTCAATATTATTCGAGAATATTTTCTCTTCAAACCCACCGGATTTACTTTCTTTTTATTTCTTCTCACGATGTTTCCTTGCTATCAAATCTCGATATTTATCTTCTACACGTTCTATTTGCATAGCACACTCCAAACACACCCATTACACGTCTAAATCCTATCAATCCAGTGTATATCTCTTCTCGGCACATGCTCTGTTTTTTCTTCTCGCGAAAATTCCGGCCAATTTGGATCGAAAACAAGACCCATACCAATCCTGTTAGGCCCAAAGGAAGATACCCAAACAATCTCGGCCATTTAGTCTCACAGTAACATGCTTAAATTCTCAACCTTAAACTGCCATGCGAGAACCCTTTTTTCCCGCCATTTCTCAAAATTTGAAATGAGAAAGAAGGTCACCCCATATCCGAGTGGTCGCCCCTTATCCGTTTCGGAGTCAGAATAACAAATGTCCTCAGGGGTGCTCGCATAATTTTCGAGTCGATTTTTCCAAAAAATATTTATTTCAAAAATACCTAAAAATACATAAAAACACAATAATAAGGACAAAAAACGAGTACTAACAATACGAAACATTGAGGACAAATTAGACACATAAATGCGTCTATCAAATACCCCCAAACTTATTATTTGCTAGTCCTCGAGCAAATTTATTCTAGAAAAATAAAAATCATTTGAACCCCTAGGTGGCCCTAGTGGCGGAGTGTTGTCTCGGAGGGTTTACCAGAGGTGTACCCACAAAACCTTTACTCCAGGACCCAAACTATCTACGCGAGAACTTTGGAAGGAACTAAAGAATCTCCTTGGTTGGCATACTTATTGATTACGGAGGAAGTACCACGATGCGAAATTCAATTGATGTACACGAGTTTGCACTCAAGCATACTAAAATTCATATAAAGTGACAGAGCTCTACTCGGATAAGTCGCACTATGGACATCAATACCGGAGTCAAAACTAATCACATGGATAGATCAAGAAGATGGATATAGAGAAAACATAGATGGTTTTGATGTTTACTAAGTGAACGGTGTTTCCATATCTCATAAGAAGGCCTCGCCAAAATGAACCTATCCTAATGGGTGAGATACTAGTCGACTAATATCAACACTTTGGCATATACAAGGGAACCGGTGGTCGATAATCCTAACTCAGGTCAACACAACTGGCATATACAAGGGTTCCAGGTGGTCGACTTTATTGAATTTATTAGGTTGATTACGATGGTCTGGTCTCAATTTCTTTTTTTCTTTTTTTTCTTTTTGGTATCTCAATCACTCTAATTCACCCTAGCATTGGTAACAACTTGATTAGTGGGCCCCACCTAATCACTTAGAGAAACATAGTTTAAAAGAACAAAACAAAATAAAAGCAGTGAAAAGGACTCAACGAGATATGGTGAAACTATCATGTTATTTTTAACACACGACCTCTGTGCTTTTATGAATAGACTCTTTAGATGTTGCCATCTAATCAGATTGGTTCCTCAACTCCTATAACCAAAATGCTTCCATCCACTTAGATTGGTTAGTGCCATCCTTAATAAGCATAAATTTCTAGGCTCTGGAGTTTATTTATTGCAACTAACAAAAGTTTCTCCAACACCTCCAAACTTAAATCTAACATTGTCCTCAATGTTCTAAAGATGAAATTAAAAGCATGAACAAGGAGAAACTGTTACCATTTGAAGTAAAAGAGTTAAGAAAAGATATTACCGTGTTGCAAGAGCATGGGTTACCTCCCAAGAAGTGCTAAGTTTAAAGTCTTGGCCGGACATTGGAAAGGATTAGTCACCTCGAAGAATCATATAGCTTGATCGGAATAATGCGGGTCATCTGGATCAAAAAGTGCTAACCACAAGAAGAGGAAGCGCCACTGAGCCGGGAAGATATCCAACACACCCTCATATATTTTTTTGTTTAAGACAACTACATCTAATTGTGGTTCGGGTTCGGGCTCTATAAAAGGGTCTAGATAAAAAGTTTTCATCTGCTGGATTTCCTCAAAGCTAAGATCCAGTTCAGGTTGTAAAGTCTGTAAAAACTCAGATAAGAACTTAGAAGCACATAATAATAACCTGAATAATTGCGGATCCTTAAAGTCAATCAGTTTTGACTCACATAATTGACCACGATGAAACTTGCGGTCAATCTTAAGCAAATGTGTCGGTACTAGTTTCCTAAAGTACTTAGGCTCAGTCTCAAAACTTAATAATTGACACATCCGAAACTTAAACGTTCCCACAATTGGTTGAAAAATATTTGGTGGGAAAACAAAGTCAATCTGGGTATCATAGCCAGGCTAACCACATCAACCGGAGGATGGGTTTCTAAGTGAACTTCCCTATTGACATCACTAGGGTCAGGAAAACGTGTATGAAGATAATCTTTTAAAATGGTTGAGGCACATATGTCAAGTCCCAAGTGAGGGACCTTTATAAGAGTTAAGGCACATGGAGAATGATAATCACCCCCAAACTTAGAGTTTTCAGTGTCTCTAGAAAGACTAGTCACAACTTCCCTAATTTCAAGGTCATCTGATTCCTGAAATGGTCAATTGATTCTTCTAAGTCAGGTACATCCTCACTCATCTCTATGAGTTCATTTTCTTTTTCTAAGTCTATTGTTTCTAAATCGCTAGACTCAAAATATACTCGTTCCTCTAAACCATCATTGGCTTCGTAATCAAAAGGAAATACTACATCGTCTAAAATGGTGGTATCTCTAGTCAAATCCTCATCCTTTTGAATAGGTGAATAATTATTAAAATTATTTGGATTTGAACTAGAAATATTATCATCATTAAGCTCAATTGGAGTAACAAATTCCTGATCACTATGCCTACTGATTTCAAATTCTTCATCAACACTATCCTCATCATAATCATCATTATAATAATATGAAAATGGTTGAACCTCATCTAGACAAGTAGTGTTACCAATTTTATCCTCGTAATCTTGATTATATAAATAACTATCCTCACTTTCAGGGGTATTATTGGAAACACTAAGATTATCTCGAGCAGTTCCGTTCTGGGCCAAAAGCTTTCGAATCGACTCATATGACTTCATTATGGTATCGTGACTCGACTCACATGACTTCCTTATTGTATCGTGACTCGACTCACGTGACTTCCTTATTGAATCTAGGAAAGAAATTTCACTCGTTGCATTGCTTTCGTCCATAACTAAGTTATTCATTTCTGCTAACTTACGTGTCGACTCAGCTAACTTACGTGTTGACTCTAGTAGAGAGAAATTTTGCTCGTCTGACCTAGGTTGGTGTGTGGATAGTAATTGGGCTCACCATGGTATGACCCATAACCGTCAAAAGTTTGGCGTTCCCAACCACTATTCACACTATGGTCATAAAAAGAGTGATGTCCATATTGTTCAGTTGGATATTCATATTCATTGTGATGGCTATTGTAATACCAGTTTGACATTCTAAGCGCAAGGGAATTCTACACAAACACAAACAAGGCTGACTCGACCCACAGCAAACTTGCGATTTCTAGCAAACAAAAAGCATGATGGCTCCACTTAGATTGTTTTCTAGACCGACTTCTAATCATTTGAAAGGGAATTCGTTACAATCTGAGCAAACCCCCTGGAATCAATCCGAGTTTAAGTAAGTTGAATAGAGGCGAGGGAAGCTGCGTGGAGCTTTGATACCCAGGGCCTCACCGCATTACAAGGCGGCGCGATCACGCATTCAACTCCGAAACCATCATGAACTTCAAGTATGCTCAAAAGAGTAACCAATATTTTTCGAACGACTTTCCTATTAAGCTCGTTACCCTATAGGTCTCGTTCTAGTCAAAATTTTAGGCTTAGGTTCGTGTTTGGTTTCGTTTGTCCTTGCCCTTTACTAGGAAATTAAAGCAGCCAGATTCAGTTCCTCGACATATATTCACACGAAATCATCCAGTAAACCCGCTGACAGGGGATTCGCGGGTGTTTAGAATTCTTACCTCCCGTTCCAAACGGGGGATGAACCGTTGAAGTCGACTCGGGCCACGACTCCTATGTCGTGTACGAACCCGAGGGGCCAAGGTGATATCGTAATCACCGTCCTTCCCTGTGCAGTTTATATTTAAATTAAACTTCCTTAGGGTTTCAAAGTAATAATGTCCGATAGTCCAAAAATAAAGTCCAAAAATTAAAAAGTCCAAAAAATTAAAAAGTCCAAAAATAAAAATTACAAAATTAATTACCTAATTACAGTTTCTAAAAATAAAAAAATTAATTACACTATATACAAAATTTTCTTCTTCACTCAGTTCGGATCTCTCTTTTCTTTCCTATTTTGGCTTTGCTTTTCTTTTCAGCACTTTCTCTTTTTCTTTCGCTCCACTCCAAATCTGAAAGCAAACAGAAATACCAAAACGCGTAAAAAAGAACAAAAATTAAAAAAATTAAAAAAAAAAATTAATAATAAAACCTAAAAACAAATCTATACACAAGTCCGCGTCGGCGGGGCCAAAAATTGATGTGACTCAATAATGTTGTAGTATGAAGGGTTGTCGTTCACTCGGACTTGATGAAATCGATTTTAGGATTTAATAAAGAGAAATAATAAAAATAGAGAATATATATACAATTTATGTCACAAGATGGAGAGAGTTACTGGGATTCAGGATTCCGCCAAAACTCATAACAAAAGGTTCAAACATTCTTTTAACAATTACAGGTATATAAATAAAAACATGGACTCTTACTTTTGTCAAGGAAGATTCTCAAAATATTAGTTGTAAATCCTAAGCATGGAACATCAAAACATCTAAGCAAGCATGACCCATCAAATGAAATGACAACTAATTAATCAAAATCATAATAAAATTTTGATTAGTGCAAAAGTCATAAAAGAATTAATTAAAATTACCCACGTATGACATTCGACTTCCTCCGTCGTCCCAGTGTTGGGTCTAGCTCCGCATATTGGAAACGCGCTCAAAATATGAATTCATTGCTCAAAAGGTGTTCCCAAATAATGAAATGGGAGAAAAATGATAAAATCGGATTTGTAACACTTATATTTGTTACAAATCTAACTGTTAAAGAGAACGATAAATATGAAGCATTGTTGGCCTTTGTAGTACTATTTGTCTCCTTGTGTCTAATGTTCTTCGTGTTCTTCACAGAGCAAGAATGGCACTTCTCCGTAACTCCAATTTCTCCGGCTATGTAGTGTCTAAACGTCTCTGCAATCTCTCCATCCCCCTCTTATGTGACTCCAATATCTTATTTATACCAACCAACACCCTCAATACTCGATTAAATGCCATTTATCTCGTCTTTACTCCTCTGCCAAATCACCGAGATTTATTTCTCTTGATAACTTTTTCCACGCATCTCTGGGTTGTAAAAATCTCCCTCAATAATTAGAATATCATCCAGGGAACATTACATCCTTAAACTGCACAAAACTTTCCCAAAATAACACCAGCATAGAGCAATACACAAAAGATACGTAAATATTTCTTCCCTATTTTAGCTCATCACGCCTCTGCAGCATCCAACCACCCTCCAAACACGTTGAAAACTCATCAAATACTGATTCCAGCACACGCCAATCTCAGTAATTCTCGGGAAAATGGTAGAAGATCCCAAGATTATCCCACCGTACACACTCATCATTTTACCCATTTCGGGTTATCCAGCCAATTGCGGTTGAACAAAGACCCAAGCCAATCTGTTAGGCCAAACAAAGTCATCACAAAGAGTTTCAGCCGTTGAGTCTCTTTAAAACATCTTCAAATCTCGAACCAAAATCTGCCAGTATGACTGCAAAATATTCCCACCAAAAACAGGAAAATCAAACGGAGAGGAAGAAGGTGCCCCTTATCCAGAGTGTTGGGGTGTCGATAGCAGGTGGGGGTGAGAATAGCAACTGGGTGCCCCTTAGCAATTGAGTCACCCCTATGAAGTGGGAGTCCGGATAACAGGCGTCCTTCGGGTGTCTTTATTAACTTTTTGAGCCGAATTTTCCAAAAATATTTATTGCCCAAAAATACCTACAAACAAGTTTATTAGTGATAAAATGAATCCCAACTAATGTAGTTATGCGTGAAAATGTGTCGCTCTTAAGTGGTTATCAGTTACGCCCTTACTTACATGATGGTATTATAATTTAAATTTTAATTGGGTTACAAGTCATGACTCATGAGTAGCAAATGCATAAGTTTCTAATAAATAGGTTCCGAGTATTAGGCCGAGTGTTGGAGATTTCCAAGTCTGAACTCATTGCTCCTCGCTCCAAGCTCCCCAATTGAATATGACTGATGAGCAATTTCGACTATTTTGTGGTATAGTTATCATTGATAAATCAAACTTGATTATTTCATGGTCATTCTTTTCTAATATAAGGCCACTCAATTTTAGTTGCGGATTGACTATTATAATAGAACCAGGGAGCAATTTCTAATATAAGGTGATTCGAGTTTTGTAGATAGAACTAGTGATCATCCAACGTTTATAAACTTCGTTCTATGTTTGATTGATCATTAGTAGGAATCAAGTTTTTTTGTGCAAGTGATGCTAGGATTTTAGTATATCCTGATTCACTTTTAGTGCTTATGGTCTACTGATCAGTTGTTGTTGTTCTTGTTTTAGCTTTAAATTTAATTATTTTGGGATTAGTAATGAAGGAAATGATAGCAATAATTCGATCAAGTTCTGCTGCAATTATTACCGCATCTCCAATGCCGAGTTAGCCCGATTCGTTCTGAGACAGATACTTAAAGATCGATTCAGATTATTGTTGTTACTTGAGACACTTTGGCTACTATTTGATACACTTTGGTTACTGTTTGAATACTGTTACTACTAGTTGGGTCACTTCTACCTTGATTGCATTAGGCAATCTAAACTTAAAAAACTCCAGTTCATGTTATTTACATATTCTAATGAACATTATACAGTCATTGCCATGTGCTTTGGCACATATTGGTTTTGTTTTCAAAGTATATTTCGCCTTAGATGTTTGTTCCTCTCCTTCAAGAGAGAGAAGAAGATCCTCTGAAACTATTTTTAGATCTGTAGGGATAGAATTGATAGGCAAGAATTGGTGGAGATATTTTAACTTGTATGAATGTCTTGTGATCTTGAAAAAATCTCTGTAAGGTTTTCAGATATTCCTAAATCGGCTTTCTATGTAATCCATTGAGGTTAGCCTAGTTTATTGTACTCATTATTGTTCTGAATAGTGAAAAGGTTTATTCATATTTAACATGTAAGATAAATGATTTAATGTCTTTGGTATACGCATGTCAGTTACAAATAGAAGTATTGACATCGACGCAACCGGAAGGCAAAATAATAAACTAATGATTTTGATTGAATTCCCATGTTGGTACAACAAAACAAAGGGGACACTCGATGAGGAGAATTGAAGAAAGAGAACAGTCTAGGGAATAAACCACCAACTACATGTACTCTTAACACAATCGAACTAAAATTTTTTCACATACAGTTGAGAGCACAAGTGAATGGGTGATTTTAGATACGGAAGGGAAAAGGAGAGGAGTGGGGGAAATTTTATGAGATGTAATAAGTAACTTAAATTAATCATCCACTCAGATTTACTATCTTCTCCTTATGGAAATATATTCAAATAAATAATATTATACGCAGGATTAATATTACGTGACAATCTCTCTCCTTTTGTGCAATGCAAGAACACCAAAGATGAATGTCCTTTTAGGTATTTGAACGAGGGAGGGTCCAATCAATACGCCCCCATAAACAACACGAGGCACAATGCCAATCACCCCAATGTCGTGACCTATTCATTAAGGGAAATTTTTTGGTTGGTCCAAGATCTCTGGATCCGTTTAATCTGTGGTCCATACAACAAAAACATTTAAATCCGAAGTCCAAAAAAAGTTTCGGTCTTGCAAAAAGACCCGAGTACCCTTCTTATTATACGTGCAGATATTAGAGAAACAAACTTCTCTTTGTTTCTTCCATTAAACAAATTATGTATGTTTCCTCTCATTCTCTTCTACCTCATCACATTCAAGTGATCTTCCTAATCAATCATCAACAAAATAGAAGAAAATCAATGGGAAAACCCTAGATTCTATGAAATCATTACAAAAATCCATTGAGGCCATTACAAAATCAACTGAAAAATCAGATCTAAACAGAAAAAAAAAAAGGTGAAAACAAAAAGAAAATAAGAAAACTCGTACAAGAAGATGTAATAGAAGAACGTAATATTACTCTCCCTAGATTGACATAGTTGTTCTAATGGAGATCCGTTTTGGATTTGATTTTATGATTCGTTTTCCTGTCACCAACAAAAAAAAAGAAAAAGGAAGAGAAACGTTGTTGCTCCTTTACCACCAAGAATAAAAGAAGGGAAAATGCTGTCACTCCTACACTAACAAAGGGGAAGAGAGCAATTTCACCACAAAAGGTACAGATCTAAAAATCACTTCTAAAAGAAACAATACATATGAATATGTACTGTTGGATAGTTAGATATTAGTGTTTTTGTATGATTTAACAGTACATATTGATATGTACTGTGCAAAACCATTTTTTATGCTTGAATATGAATAAGTACAAATCAATGTTTATTGTTGGATAGATTAGTGTTGTGTATATGATCTAACATTACATATTGACATGTACTATGTAGAACACACTTTTATGCTTGAATAAGCATCAGTGCATATTGATATGTGTTGTGTAAAAACCTCTTTTATGCTTGAATTAACATCAACGCATATTGATATTTTAGGTTTTCTTAGGTTTGTATGTATGATTTTGATTTATCTGGGAAACGTTAGTCCCAGATCCCATGTTTGGGTAATTGTTCTCATGTTACGATGTGTTATTATTAGAAAATTTGAAAGTGCATATTGCTTGAATAAAAGAAAATATATATAAACCAGTACATATTGACATGTATTATGTGAAAAACATCTACTTGTATAAGAATCAGTACGTGATGATCTGCACTATTGGTACTTTATCTTACGTAGCTAATAGGTAGTAGGTACGTATCAGTATGTACTAATATGCAAAAGGGAAAAACGTGTCAAAACATATTGTTTTGACAATACATATTGATGTGTATTGATGGAAAAACCGACTTATGACAGTTCATATCCACTAGTGTATATCAACGTGTATATTTGGATAGATTTTAGATGCTTCTTACATGTATATCAATACGTACATTAGGTTTATGATGCTTATTTTTGATGCTTTTTGATTATGCAGACAAATTAAATTGTATTTGATTGTATAGTATGCTTGTTTCTGATGCTTGTTGATTGTGCAGGAAGATGAAGTTACCCCCAGTTAAACGTCAAACAATGTGCCACTGGCTACCATACCTGATGCCAAAGCGAAAGAAAATAATATAGCAAACAGAGTTGTCGTGAAGAGAGTACGGAAAGTTAACAGTTTAATGACTCATGCCAATCTGCAAAGAAGAAAAATAACGCTTTTTATAGTGTTAGTAGGTTTTTTTCCATCGTACAAAGAAAATAAGAAGTCAAAGAAGTCGGAAGTTGATGAATACTTTATGGATATGTCACTTACCTAGTTTTGATAGGATATGTGGATTTAGCAGTACATTTTAGTTATTGAACTTATGAATTTGATGATTCTTACTAGCATTGTCATGTTTGTGTTCTTCTTTGTTTTAGTTTTATAAAAAAGGCAATACTTATTTTGACAGTACATATTAATATGTAGTTGGGAATACATATGTAAATACCCCACAGATTCATTTTCAGACATGACATATTAAAATGCACTCACAGTACATATTCTGGACAACACCAAATAGATTCATATTCTTATAGTACATATTGATATGAAACGGGACATATTGAATTCTTATTTTGCTTCTTACAACAGTACTATGAAAAAAAGGTATTGCTGATAAAAATAATTAAGAATCACAGCATCATCTAGTTCTCATTCTGTCATTCGGAACATAGTTCAGTTTGGTGCACAAACAAGGTCCAAAAAACCTTAAAATATCATAAAAACAATTCATAAATGTCTTTGTCCATCTATATCTCCTTGGGTGGATTATTTGTATGGTCAACCTGCAAGATTATATGTGGGAGATTATCATATCTATTATTCGATAGGGGTACAACAAGGTGACCCATTGGGTCCATTGTTATTTGCTTTGGAGCTTCATCAGCTTATAACAAAGATAAATGAGCAGTGCACATTATCCTTACAGGCTTGGTATTTGGATGATGGTACTATCATTGGTGACACTGTCGAAGTGGCGCAAGCACTCACTTGTTGTTGACGAGAGAGGCCTCGGTTGGGACTTATATTGAATATTAAAAAAAACCGAAATCTTTTGGCCTTCTTGTGATGGACGAAAGGTAAAGGATGTGATGTTTCCTGCTGAGATCTCAAGTCCAGACAATGGGGTCAAACTTTTAGGCGGTGCAGTCAGCCTTAATGATGAGTTTGTGAAAGGGCTTGCTATCAGGAGAGCAGAGAAGGAAGTGGAGTTGATACAGGTCTTGTCCAAACTACGTGATCCTCAGAGTGAGTTATTACTTCTGCGTGCATGTATGGGCATTTCTAAGATGCTCTTTAGGCTTCGCATTTGTTTCCCGGGGTACACTACGGAGGCAGTAGATATCTTTGATAGAGGCTTGAGGGAGGCGATAGAGGGAATTGTGGTTTGTGGAGGTCCGTTCTTCGGGAGGCAATGTAGAGACTGAATTACATTGCCATTAGATATGGAGGCCTTGGGTTATACACGACTAAGGAAGCATCACAATATGCTTTTCTTGCATCACGTGTGCAATCTTGGGGGTTGCAAGATCACATACTCAGGGGTAGTGGAGTGGAAGGTATGGATGATAATGTTTATATGGCATTGAAAACCTTACAAGAAACTCTGCCCGACCAAGACTTTAGCAGTTTCACCAATAAAGACACCCCCCTTAAAGCACAAAACAACCTGGCGAGTGCTCTTTTTGGTAAAGTTGTTAAAGATATGGATAGGGTTTGGGTTTTCGGACAAACAGAAGTAGTTTTGGTTGCCTTCAAGCAGCGCATGCGCAGGATTTTCTTCTTGCTATCCCAATTGAGGGCCTTGGGCAGAAGATGTCCCCCTTAGAGTACCCGGCCATCCTTAAATACAGGTTAATGATTCCCCTATACCCTTATGATTCGCGTTTCCCTGCTTGCATTACAGGTTGCTTAGACACGTACGGGGAACATGCAGTTCATTGTAAGGTAGATCCTGGCTTTAAATATAGACATGATCATGTGAGAGATACCTTATATGATGTATTATGGAGGGCTGGTATTTCAGCAAAGAAAAAGGCGCCGGTCAACTTTTTGACGGATCCTCTTGAAGGGATATCAGCACTCAGGCCAGAGGATGTTCTTATTTTTGGGTGGGCCAATGGAAAACATGCGTGTGTTGACCTTACTGGGGTTTCTCCATTAGTAGGCATTGGACACGTCTCTTTCACTGTTGAAGAGGCAGCTTTGAAAGCTTCCTCGGGTAAGATAGTGAAGCATGAAAAAGCGTGTATTGATAATGGACATGCTTTTATCCCCTTTGCCTTTGACACTTTTGGGTATCTGGTACCAGAGGCGGTTGGAATTTTAGTGAGAGTTCAAAGAGTCATGCACAGTAATGTCATGAATCCTGATTCGAGAGAGTTTATGTTCAAGAGGATAGGGTTTGCTATCCAAAAAGGGCTTGCGGCGCAGCTTGTTGCTCGCTTGCCTGCTATGTAATAAATTCGTTATATTATGATTAAAAAAATGTCTTTACTGTAAAAACAAACCTACAAAAAAATGCGACAATTTTCTTCTAAGAGTATGAAGCCTTATCCAATGGCATTACATATTTTGTTGTGCCTTAAAACATCGCACTCAAAAGAAAATTCTGCCAGGACTTAGCTACATTAGTACATATTGATATGTACCGGGTGATAACCCAGTACATATCGATATGTACATAGTGAAACTTTTGTAGTAGACTCTTCTAGTTAGTTTCCTCCAGTCCATCTCTCAGCCTTGCTTCCTGCAAATCGACCTCGGTACTCATTAATCATGTGGCAAACAAAAAAATGAATAATAAGAATTTAAACTAAACGTATCCAACAACACATAAATTAGGATATGTACGTGTTGTTGTGCATGATTCCAAAGTGCATATATTACTGGTAAAACCCTAGTTTATGCTTGAATATGCAATAAGTTTTTACAAGGTACATATTAATATGTACTCATCGTAGTTTATGATTCCAACATTGGATATTGATATGTACTCATTATTGTATGATTCCAATAATGCATACTAATGGGAATCGACTGTCAAATAAACTCGAGTCCCTAAACCAATGAAACAGAATCAAAGTATCCCCCAACCATTCAAAAGAGAACACTTGAAACATCAAAAAATTTCTTCGGAAATGTAACATAACAAGACTTTGGAGCGAAACATCAGCAAGAACATGACTATCACTCCATTCATCGAGTTCACAACAATTTATATATACACTCATCTATCAACATTACAATTAGATATGCACTCATCTAAACACAATGTATAATCGAATACATACATATTTTAAGGAAATGATATCCACCAACTAATCTAAAGATATATGTAACATTTGGTTTAACTGAATTAAATGACAGAGAAAGATACCATTTGGTAATTGAATGAGAGTTTGTGGCTTCACAAATATTGGCTTGAATGATTTAGTGACAACAAATTGTTGTAAAACTGAGAGCAATTGTAGTTGTTGGTGCAAAGACGAAACTTCACTGTCCTCTGCGGCTAGTATTTTCTTTTGTCTTTACCTCGGAAACAGATACGCTACAAAAGTTGCAGCGAGACAAGTAAACATTAATCAACCACTAAAACCGTTTTTTTTTTAACATGCATTCTGAATAAGAACTACAACCAAAATAAGAATTAGAACTAAAACTGACATAAAATTCCAGCGAGTCAGAATGAAATGATACACCAACATTGTGAAAACCCAATTTCCTAACCATCACAGATCCCAGTCATTGTAAGTAAAACACACCATCAAATCCAAATCTACGGAAGAAAAAGTGAATATTATAAACTATAGTAGTACACCATGCCCTATTATCTCGACAAACCCATACCTAATATTATCACTCTATTACGCAATGAGGAAAAGAAAAAAGAAACTGTAACTTCTCAATGCCCATTTAGATGTGTGAATTTGACACTAATTATAACAATACATATCAATATGTACTGAATCAAAAGTGTATAATTCCACGATACATATTGACATGTACCCTATGATTATAGAAAATTCACAACAACAACAAAAAAAAAAAATCATGATTCGAGAAAAATAAAAGTAAACCAAATATAAATAACATTGTATTGATTAAACCATGTCGTTTGAAGAGACAACCCTCATCTTACAATATTGAGCATTAGATCCACATGAAAAAGAACATTAAAGAGTATAAATCAAAACCCAAAACTAATGAATTTATATCTCCATCTTCTTCGTCTTCATGGATCTATTCGTGAACCTTCTTGATCTTCTTCTTCGCTTGCTTCACTTCTTTACCATCACTTATTATAAACACATACCTGGATTAGATGGATATGATGCTGATTAAAGAGTATTATAAAACGATCTTCAAATGAAAACCTTAAAAATACCAGCAGAGAAAAAAACCAATCTAAATTTTTGGAAAGATGAGCTGATTGTAGTAGTTTATCTGGTTTTAGTTCATCAATCCCCATCGCAACAACTCTCGATCGGATATTAGAGAAGGAACTAAAAGCATAGTATTGGATCTGATTGGAAAGGTGTTCAAGGTATTTCGGAAAAAGGTAAGTTACGGAATTTTTAAAAGTATATAACATCACTCGCACGTGAATGGATGAGCGAGTAAAAAATATGGTCCAAAAACATGTTTTTAAACCAACGATTAAAACAATTTTAGTTGGTGGATTAATTGTTAAACGGGTCTTCTCAACTTGGATTAGCCATTAATTCCTAAAGGAGATGGCCATCCAGTTTAGACATTATGGGGCACTACTGTTTTGGATGAATAAAAGACTCACAGACCAGTCGAGAAGAACCAAGATGTGAAACATGCTGCGTACGGGTAAGATGATGTATTTATTCCTGTTAGAAGCCTTGGAACATAACCACCAGGTCATACATTTGTCAAACTTTCGTCTCGAATTTGTCAAACTTAACCAGGTCCTATATTTGTCGAATCCTTCGTTCCTATCCGACTCGCATTTGTCAACCTTAACCAGGTTTTATATTTTTCAAGGTTTGGAAAACGGGTCACGGCCTATGGCCCTAACCTTTATAACGCATTTTGACAGGTATGAGCACGTTTTGGGCCAAAACGCATTTATTTTGACGTTTTTAAAATAACTTGAGGTGTGATACTTGATTAGAAGAGGAAAAAAAATTATGATCTGAAATTCCTATCTAACGGTTTTTACATCCGTGAAAACAGTTATAACGGTTTTAAATAACAATGTTATTAGGTTTTTTCGATTTATTTTATTTGATTCTTTATTTCTTTGTTTTAGGGTTTTTTACATACAAATTTATGGATATTTAGTAAAATTCATAACCATGAGTCCATGACCTATAGGAATGCATTGCAGTTGCCATCTACCGACAACATTTCATAAACACATACTATCGATGTCAACTTGTATGTAGTGCACTCCCCAATTGTTGATAATGCATATTCGTATTCAAAAGAGGTTAAAAGTTAAAATAAAAAAGTAATTGTCTTCATGACCAAAAGTTCTAGCTATCTTTCCTACGCATACAACCAAATTTTATAATGTTTCAAGAATATATTGATTACCTAGCTACAAAATAAACATCTATAATTTTCTTTTTGTAGACACAAATTAAGCAGAGGCCAAAAATAGTACTAGTGAATAAGGAGAAATGAATAGTTTGATACTATTATTTTCTTTCTCTTTGATAAGAATTATCCTTTAAAAGGACAAGAGGAGAAATG
Organism: Papaver armeniacum; assembly: GCA_023531295.1. NCBI lineage: Eukaryota > Viridiplantae > Streptophyta > Magnoliopsida > Ranunculales > Papaveraceae > Papaver > Papaver armeniacum. The sequence continues at coordinate 59,951 of JAJJWW010012432.1, forward strand.
AGATGAAATCGATACTTACGCTTCTACGCTTTGCTTGCAAAGAAATTTTCGAATGCTCGGATTTTAAATTTCTCAACTACATGTTTAAGAGGTAATATTAAGTCTTTTTTTTTATAGAATTTTCACTCAATCAAAGTTATAATTTGTTGATATGTTGTTAATTTATTTATTGACATTTTTTTTGCATGATGCCAAATAATGATGTTGATGTTGAAAATTATCCAGATCATGCTAATGATGTTGACATTTTTTTGCATGCTGCATGAGTCACACATTTGTGTAGTGGATGTTTTTCTCTCATTTTATTCGTTTCATGTGTATTTTGTAGTATAAAATGGATCATGCTCAACCCCTTTAATGTATATCACTTATTGTCAGGTAAAATGTTGTAGTTACAGAATATAATGGAAGGGTCGACATCCGCACTATCTTCTCGACAAGATCCTTTTCATACATATAGTACTGTAATGAGTGATGGTAAAAATTGAAGTGCAATTTTTGTGAAAATGGGGTATCTTCGAGAATTTCACGTTTCAAAATGCATTTGGCACAAGAAAGAGGTACAATTGTGCACTTGCTAAATGTGTGGAAACTATATAAAGGGATTTGGGATCAACTAAAAATAACTCTACTGTATGTGTAATAACCGACGATGGAAAGATCAATTGGGCTCTCCTCATCATGCTGCGACGTATTTTATGAATCCATATTACATCTACAAACCAGCATCCAGTCTCATTGACAATGATCAACGATCTGGTGTGTTTTTTGTACAGTTTAAGATTGGAGGAGCAAAGAGTTCAAGGTAAAGCGAAGCGACATAACATCGATGTCCACGACGTTCATAGCCTACTGACGGATGACAATATGCTTGACTGGACAACAGGGGATAGCGAAACACCGGTTCTACCTCAAGAATAAAGTTGGTTAAATACATTGGAAGAGGAAGCGGTTAATAATTCGGAGCCTCTCCCTCCACCATACGAATGGCATGATCCAGAAGTTGAAATCCCATATCAAAGACCATAGGTGAGTAACTTTGTTTGTGACTTTGGAAATCTAACATTTGGAGATGATACACAAGGTCATGCAAATGTAAATCCCTTATACAATTCTCATTACACTGTCGATCATCCGGAAGAAGATGTTTGAGGAATTAACGAACAGTATATAATTCCATTACTGATATCAATAATGAAGTAGATCATCCGGAAGAAGATGTTTGAGGAATTAACGGACAATATATAATTCCATTACTGATATCAATAATGAAGTAGATAATCGCAATAATTATGAAGAAGAAGACTATGGTTACGATTAGAGGTGTAAAACGTCGGTCAAGATAAGACTAAGACACGAAGTCGCGTGCTTCACGTGCCATGTGCCCGTCTTTGTCTTTGTGCAACGATTTAAACGTGTTGTCGCCGTCTTTGTGCTTTACTAGTCAAAATCTAGGCATTAAAGACCACCATTACGGCACTGAAGACACGAATAAGCGTCTTGCGTGTTGTGCCGTCTTTGGCACACGTGCTATAAACAATTTGAATCACTTAATGTATACATTAAGTTAGACATTATCACAAGAATTTAATTAGACAACATATCATTTGAAATTATTTCAAGTAAAATTAACAAGTTTATTCAATAAAAAGAAATAGCCCATCAAATATAAAATTGGATTATTGTCATGTAAATTAATGTTCTAGTTAAATATAGGTGACGATATTATAACAATGATATTGAAATATATTTTCCAAATATTAAGGTATTATATGTGTTGTTATAAATAAGCCAACATAA
>JAJJWW010012433.1:0-58330 GCA_023531295.1 Papaver armeniacum
TATCGCGACAAAGAATATTTCGCATGAGAGTAATAAACAATTACATTGCGAAGGTGTCGCAAGGAAATAATTTAAATGACGCACCAGATGACGACAGCCAGAACATAAGAAAAGTATGAAGACTTGGCGAGATTTAGGAGTGTCGCGAAATCTAACACTTACATATTTGCGACGCTTCGCGAAGAGTTCCCGAAAATAAAGGATAGCTTAGCTGTCGTCCACTATGTAATACCCTATATAAAGGGTTGAGTAAGTCTGATTGTAGGGAGATTCTTTTTGAATTGTTTAGCAAGTCATTAGGAGAGAGAAAATTAAGAGTGATTGTAATTTCTTTAGCTCTGTTCTACACTTCTTTGTAAACCTTTCAAGAAAACAATTAATAAAATATATTGTTACTCATCTTCAAATGGATTAATTAAACAAATTCGAGTGAGGGGTGTAGTGTGGGATTTCCTGCAACTACATATGCGCTAGAAACAGGGATTGAAGAAGATTGAAGATCGAAGAGTGCAGTTAAAATCATTTAAATCAAGAAAATGAGAAAGGAGAATGTTAAATCAGATGAGGTAGAGGAGTTAAGAAAAAAGAAATATAACGAAGATATGGAATACAATTCAATTACAAAAGCAATAATTGATGAATTTCACGAAAATATTAGAGGAAGGATACATAAACGAGATCTTGAAGGAAAGAAGATTGTAGATGAGGAGAAGACATCGTCTTTGAAGGAATGGGAAAAACAAAAAATAACGTTCACAGCAGCAGAAGTGCCTAGAGAAAGTTTGAATCATACATCTCCACTAGTGATTACGATAAATGTAAGCAGAAAAAGAGAAGAATCGGTAAAAGCAGCGGAAGAATGGGCAATAAATAGAACTTTGGTGGATACAGAGAGTTTGGTGAGTATCATGTTTTACCATACCTACAAAAAAATTAGGATATAAAGATGAAGAAATGAGTTCCCCAAGATATTATATCCATGGTTTTGGAAAATCTATAACAGTACCTAAAGGAGAGATAAAATTACGAATTTTACTCGGAGAAATTGAAACACGGGTAACATTAAGTGTAGTGGATATGGAATCGCCGTACCACATATTGTTAGGGAGACCTTGGGTACATGCAATTAAGGCGGTAGCGTCAACATTTCATCAGTGCATCAAATTTCCTATGCCGAGTGGAATTGGTGAAATCAGAGGAGATATTAATAAAGGAAGAATATATCATCAAGTCGAAGTGAAGCGTTATGAAGAGCAAGTGAAGAAGCGAAAAGATCGCAGGAAGATGGTAAAAGCAGCTAAGAAAGAAGAAGAATTTAGAATTTATATGATAAGAGCAAAAGAGGGAAAAGGAATACCTAGCGAAATCATGGGAAAAGGGAATGAGTTCGCGAAAGAAATGAAAGGACCAACTCCTATGAGAGAACCGAAATCTAGTTATATCGCAGTAGAACAAACAAAAGAAGTGAACGTTGGAACCAAGGAGGAGCCCAAAATCTTAAAAATTGGGACTAAAATGGAAGCGGATGAAGAAAGAAGAACTGTTGATTTGCTGCGAGATTACAAAGATATTTTCGCGTGGGATATGGATGAAATGCCTGGTATAGATCCATCAGTAGCTTGCCATAAATTGGAAATTGACAAGAATGTAAAGCCATTTAAACAAAGAATTAGAAAGATCGCAACAGCATATCATCCTCAAATAGAAGAAGAATTGCAGAAAATGTTGGACGCAGGAATCATTAGACAAGCAAAATATCCCGAATGGATAGCAAATATGGTTATAGTTCCAAAGAAGAAAAAAGGAATAAGAATTTGTATAGACTTTACTGATCTAAACAAAGCTTGTCCTAAAGATAGTTTCCATTACCGGATATTCCGCAATTGGTTGAAGCGGCAAGAAACGAAAGGATATCATCTCTTGATGGATATAAGGGTTACAATCAAATTCCTCTCGCCGAAGAAGATCAAGAACATACTGCTTTCTTTGCTCCAAGAGGATTGTACTGTTATACAAAAATGCCGTTTGGTTTACGAAATGCCGGCGCGACATACCAAAGAATGGTGGAAAAGGTGTTCGCGAGATGGATACACAAAACATTAGAGGTATACGTAGATGATATGTTAATAAAAAGTAAAAAAGCAAAAGACCACATACAAGATTTGAAAGAAATTTTTGAACAAATGAGGAAATTTAATATCAAAGTAAACCCAGAAAAATGTACCTTTGGAGTCGCCTCTGGAAAATTTTTAGGGTACATTGTATCCAAAGAAGGAATTCAAGTCGACCCAGAAAAAAGTACAAGCAGTTCGCGATATGCCAACACCGGCGACAGTAAAAGATGTTCAAAAGTTAAACGGGTTGTTAGCCTCGCTAGGGAGGTTCATCTCGCGATCATCTGACAAATGCAAGCACTTTTTCAATATCCTTAGAAAGGGATCGAAGTTTAAATGGACAGATGAGTGAGAGAAAGCCTTGCAAGGAATAAAGGAACATTTAATGGATATATCAATTTTGCAAAAAGCAGAAGAAGGAGAAGAATTGTTGATTTATCTAGCGACAACCTCGCATGCATTAAGTGCAGTGTTACTGCGAGTGGACGCAGGAGTAGAAAAACCAATTTATTACATCAGAAAAACTTTCAATGCTGCAGAAAGGAATTACTCAAAAATTGAAAAACTAATCTTGGCATTAGTTTATGCAACATTTAAGCTTCGTATATATTTTCAAGCGCATGTTGTCAAGGTGGTGACAAAAGTACCAATAGAATCAGTGATGAAGAATTCAAAGAGGTCGGGAAGAGTTGAGAGATGGAATGCTCAAATAAGTCATTGCAAACTCAAATATGAAATACTATCTTCGCCAAAATCACAAAGTTGTCGAGACTTTCTAGCGAATTTCCTTTGGAAGAGGATGAATCAAGTAGAAGAAATGATGGATGTGGAGGAAGAACATGGAGATCCAAAAGATTTGTTAACGGAACCAAATAGATGGGAAATATTAGTAGATGGGTCATCAAATGGAGATGGAAATGGAATAGGAATTGTTGTGATATCGCAGAGGGCAATAAAATAGCTCTTTCTTTCATTGGAGTTTGCATCAACAAATAATGAAACAGAATATGAAGCTATAATACATGCTTTATGATTTGAAATAGAAATGAAGCTGGAGAATGTGAGGATTACTAGTGATTCACAATTGGCAATTCGCCAGATAAAAGAAGAATATGCCATAAACGAATTGTCTTTGCAAAAATATAAGAAACTTGTTGATGAGTTGTCGATGCAGATACCAAGAATAAAGTGGAGACATATATCAAGGAGAAATAATAGGCTGCAGACGCTTTTGCCTTTATATCAAGTATGATGACAGATCCGGTTATGAGAAACATTAAAATACAAATACTTTTGATGCCGTCAATTGACAAAGAAGAAGAACAAGAAACCGATGTAATGGTAGTAGAAGATGGAACACAAACACTTTGCGAAGAAGATTGGAGAGCAGAGCTTCATGCATATTTGATGACAGGAGAAACACCAAGAAATAGATTAGAGACACACAAATTAAAAAGCCGTGCAACAAATTATGAATTAAGAGATGGAGTGCTATACCGACGATCTTTTAACGGGCCTTCACTTAGATGCTTAACAAGAAAGGAAGGGGAAATCATATTGAAGATGTTGCATAGTGGGGATGCTGGTAATCATAGCGGTGGAAGATCTTTAGCACATAAAGCAAAAATGCAGGGCTATTATTGGCCATATATGCATGAGGACGCGAAACAAGTGTCAAGGCGTTGCGAGGATTGCCAAAGGCATGGGAAGAAAATACATGCACCAGGAGCTCCGTTAAGTTCTTCAACAAGTGTCTGGCCATTTGGAAAATGGGGTTTAGACATTGTAGGACCATTTTTACCAGGAACGGGACAGAGAAGATATTTAATCGTCGCTACAGATTATCTCACAAAATGGGCAGAGGTGAAAGCGGTACAACATATTCGCGATAAGGATGTTTTTACTTTCATATTTGAGAACATTATATGCAGATTTGGGATTCCAAAGAGACAGGTTGGTATCCGACAATGGGAAACAGATTTGAAGGACAAAATATAGAATTGCCGCTTAATGCATTTGAGATACGATGTGGGAAATCAACTCCTCTATACCCACAAAGGCTAATGGCCAAAGCGAAGCGACAAATAAAACAATCGCAGACATATTGAAGAAGAAGTTAGAAGGATACAATAAAGGATCGTGCGAACAAATACCCAATGCGGTATGGGCTTATAATACAACTAGAAGAGAAGCTACGGGCATGTCCCCTTTTGTTTAACATATGGAGTTGAAGTTGTACTCCCGACAGAAGTTAAGATTCCAACTACAAAGAAAGAAGCTTGGGAGAAAAATCTCAGTGCGGGTAACATTTTAATCAAGTTAGATGAATTAGAAGAGAAAAGAGAGAGAGCACTACAACATATGGAGAATTATCAGCGAAGATTGGCCATAGAATATAACAAGCGTGTCAAGATACGTGAATTTCAGCCAGGTGACTTGGTGCTGCGAGAAACACCTATATATCGCGAGAAAATGGTGGCAAGTGGCAAGAAAATGGGATGGACCTTATATCATAAAAGAGATAGTTGGTACAGGGGCATATAGATTGATGGATCCTGAAGGCAAAGATGTAGGACAAAAATTAAATAGGCCATGGAATAGGTTATATCTTAAGAAATATTACCCATAGAAGATGGGAGAAATGGAATGAGCCTGTGATGTAATGTTTTTGCGACAGATAGATTGCGAGATTGAAGAAAATAAAGCAAGATTGTGCGAATATCTCGCAAACAATGCATGATAATAAAAAATGAATGAGTGAGTGAATGGGACGAACCTTTATGGCGTACACCCTAGTTCGCGAATAATATTTCGTAAGAGGCAAATGTAAGACCTAAAGTGCGTCATATAAGGGGTATCTCTTGACATGGCTCGGTGAAAAGGTTACACCGCTCCCCGGAACCCGAGTCATGGAGATTGGGGATAATAACATCCATCCGGGAGAGATACCTTGGATTTCCAACTATATAAGGTTATACAGTTGGGCGACCGAGGGTCTCTTCCAAGGAGTCAGCGTATGACCAAGGCGCCGAGGTACACGGTTGAGTCAAGAGTGCGGGGAGCATGGAACTTCCTTACCACTCTTGACAAGTCTTGGCACATGCTACACTCGGCCTGAAGAAAACTCCACTTAGGGTGCAGTCTCGTAACCATAAGCCCTATAGGTATAAGGGATAAGAGGCTGTGAAAATGATAGGTGTAGAATACACCTAATTTACTATCTAGTAGTTTATGCTTTCTTTGCTATTTTTCTTGTAAATTATGTATTTTACGCTTGTTTTGAGTTTTGTAGCTACTTTGGAGTCGCACGGAGAAAAAGAAGAAGAAATCACCCAATTTGAGCAAAAAGGGCAAAAAGGTCATTTTACAGGCGATTGATATATGGAGCCCAGTTGAGGTTAAGGGGCATCTCTCTATTGGAGGATTACTAAAGAAAGGGCATTTTAAGTTAAGGGTCGCCAAACCGGGGTAGCCCTTATCCAGAAATGTAGTGCTATTATCAGCTGGTAAAGTGGATGGGTTATGTCCATGGATGCATAGACCCACACCCACACCCGTACCCGAACCCGCCCCATTTGACCTAAAACTAAAATCGAGAGAAACTATTTCTCAATCATTTTGTTTTCCCCTGAACTGAAATTGAAGTAAAAGCAGCACAGCTGCTATTAAATTCTTGTCTGAAATAAAGAGATCGAGATGTCTCGATGGTACTGATTCAAAGAAATCGAGAGATGGGGTTTGAGAAAGAGTTGCTCAATCGGTGATGAACAAACTCGAGATAGTAAAGATACAGAGACTGGGCTACGTTGGAGTTAAGAAAGAGGCATTGGCTGTTGTCGAATCGAGATGACTGAGAGATCGATTAGAAACCTCAGAGATGAAGAAATGAGTTCTGGTGGTCACTGTTGAAGGATGATTCGATGGGTCTGTGGTTGAGAACATAGATCGAGAAATTGAAATGGGTTTAAATATGGGTTCGAATTGATTAGAAATTGGCAGTGGTTTTGAGGAGATGAAGGTACATGGAGAAGATGAAGTCAGAGATGGAATTGGTTTTGAATCTGGAAGATGTTGATTTTCATGGGTGGAGCTGACTCTATTCTGCGAATGTTGGTTTTGTTGCAGGTGGAGGTGCAGACATGAGTGAAGACTTGTTGTTGCTGTTACAGGGGATGGAGTGTTGCAGCTGTGGTCTGGGAATGAAAGTTTGGCAGAAAGAGTCAATTGGCTGAAGTTGTGAGGTCTCAGAAATAGCAGATGGATTTGGGTTGTGAAAGTGAGGTTTGTGTTGGGAAGAGCAGCTGTAATGCTGATGGCAATGCAGGGATGAATTGATGTTGTGTGAGATGAAGATCAGGTGCGGATGGTGATGCAGGGCTGAGAAGGTTGAGCCGAGTTGCAAACAGCGTTAGAATGGGACTGTGAAGGTGGTTTGAGCTGCTGCTGCCAGTTAGTGACTGAGTTGAGCTGCAGGGTCCTGGTGGAGCTATAAGCAAATTGCAGCTTAGGTGGAATTCATGATGATGCAGAATTGAGCCGAGTCTAGCTGTGATTGTATGCCTCAGATGTATATTTAGGTTCCAGGTACAAAATGGTAGTCACAATGAAGCTGAAGAGCAGGTGGTGTTGGCATAAGCTGTGAATTGGTTGAGTTAGGCAGGATGTGGCATTACAGGGCAGAGCTGAAGATAAAATGGGTTGAAATGGTGGCTTGAGGCAGGGAAGAGATGTAGGACTGATGCTGAGCTGAGGTTATGGCACTGGTGGCCTGAGTTGTTGTCTTTGTTGGGGTAGTCAGGTGAAGTTTGAGCAATTACGAAGAGTTGTGGAGCCGGCGCTTGATTTTGCTTAAAGCCATGGATTGCGGCGAGAGATGAGAATAGTATGTCTTTGAAATAATGCGGTTGAGCCGGTAATTGAGAGAGAAGATTTGGGCATGAGAATGACAAGCTTGAAGCCCGGTGGTTATGAAGTGAAAAAAAAAAAAATAGAAGAAGGCGAGCCATCATGGTCGGGCAATGCTGCTATGAAGCACAATGATTGTCTTCTGATGTTTGGCTTTGTGCAATGGCCTCGGCCAAGTTAACTCAGATTGACTGGCACTTTTCGACTCGAGATCGACTCTGAGTTGAGTCATCTGATTTGACTCAGTGATCTAGACCGAGCTGACCCGTTGACCGACCGAGCTGACCCAGTTGACCCGGCTGTGTAGACTCGTTGACCCGGTGACCGGTTTGACTTTGCCGGTCACCCGAGGTACTTTTCCGGCGACAATTCCGGTCGGATTCCGGCCACAATCCCGATTTTCCATGAGCAAAATTCGAACTTTCTATGGACTCCTCTCATGGGTGTGAAGACTTGGGCTAGGAATTGGATGGAGAATTGGACTCAAATTTGGAAAGAGAAGGTGGAAGAGAAGAGAAAGACTTGAATTTGGAAATTGAATTGCAAAAGGAAAAGGATTCTAATCCTTAGAAGATTTGGAGAATTTTGAAGCCTATAAATAGAGAAGTTTTCTACAACTTCTACACACCTCTCTACACACACATCACTTGTGTTTTTGCTTGCTTTTCTAAGATTTTTCTTTTTAATTACTTGTGTGAATTTGAAAATTCTTCTTTTAATAATTATTATTTGTGTGAATTTCAAAAACATGAGTAGCTAAATTTCTTATTGATTGAGGATGAATTCCTAGTTCTTAACATGATTTGAGTTTTTGTTTTCAATTCTATCTTGAGATTTTTCACATGATTATCGATTGTTTTTACTAATAGGAGTGATCTTAAAGACACTTATGATTGATTGATAGATTGTTTGGAGTGCACGCTAAATTAATTTGTTAATTGATCTATATCTAGTATAAGTTAGGGAATACGTAATCGTTCTCGACACTTTACACAAGTAGAAAACACGAGACCTTGCGGAGGGATTCCGTGGAGCAATTGTGTGTAGAAACAACGCTAGAAAGTGGACCAAGCGAACCGAGTTTAACTACTAGTACTAAACCTAAATTCATAAATCTTAATGCATTCTGGGAATTACATCTTGTAAGCGGACCTCAAGGTGGTTCTTTTGAATAGAATCGATAACTAAGCGGACTGTTACTCAGTGAAATTAGGGATTTTGGGGCTAGCTAAGCGGACCTGCTATCCTACGGTTGGTGATAATCTGTGACTAATAACAAGTAGAAAAGAACATAACTTTAATCATTGTTTCGTAACGAAGAAGGATTCCTTGATCTTCTCTCTCTTATTGCTTTCATCTTTCAACTTTTGATTTCAATTGCTTTGTTTATTTTTATTTTGCTTTTTACACCCCCCTTTCGTGACAACTTTTACAACTAAGATCTCTTGCTCCTCGTGGGAACGAACTTGACTTCCATTATATTATTTTTAATTGAGTGGAAATATTAATTAATTTGTTGTGGTTACGACACGCATCAAATTTTGGCGCCGTTGCCGGGGAGCAGCGGATGATTTTAGTTGTTTTTATTTTTCTTTTTGCTTTATTCTTGCTTTGTTGGATTCTATTCCGTATCTAACTTGGTTTTTGAATCTTATTTCAGGTATCGGTTTTCCATGTACGGTGGACAAGAGCAAGCATATTACAACAATCAATACGGTTTTCAACCTCAACATTATGGCAACTTCCAACCATCCTTCGGATACAATCAAAACCAATCTTTTGGCTATGATCAAATTCCTACGGAACATTATGGATATTCTCATACATATCAACAACCTTATGACGGGTATGTAAGTGGACAATCACAAGGATGGGAGGATAGTTTTGTTTATGATCAGAAATTCTCTAGTTTTGCAGATAAGATGTTGGCCATGATTGGGGATCTTGGGGATATTCAACAAAAGATGCAAGAATCGCATCGAGAAATTCAAAGGAATTCGGAGAAAATATACGAACTAATTAACCAACCTTTGGAGACTTTTGATGACGCTAGTGTAGATTACTCGAGCCTTGATCTTAATAATGATCAATCACCTATTCAAAAGGACGAGCTTGAGGAAGATGCATTTATTGCTTGGCAAAACTTTCTTAAGGAAAGATGGGAGTCCGCGGAAGTGTATGACTGTTCCGACAATGAGGAAGTTATTCCAACTCCGGATCATAATAACGATCCTTCACCTATTCAAAAGGAGGAGATTGGGTGTGACTTACCTATTGTTATAAACGGTGTAACACCCGCACAAGAAGATCTTACAATCTATACCGATGAGAATCATTTTAGTGAATGGCCCGATTCCGATGATGAGAATGTTGAAGAGATGATACTAGAGGATGAAACCACATTCATTGATTTTGTGGAAGACCCAATTGAACTTGCTAATGATTATGATGATGCCGAGACTTTGGTTAAGGTAGAAAACGACGAAGAATGGTTGCAAGGTTTAATAGAGGACCACGATATACAAGAGGTAAGTGATTCACTTGAATTTGTTAAGGATGACGAGGATTCTATAATACAAGAAATTGTGCAAGGTTTGTCTAACCCTTTGCCTATTGATTCTTCTCCTTTACCTCTTATTGGTTTGAATGTATGTGCTTCGAAAGTATTTTTGGATGATTTTGTTTCTAGATATCCACCATTGGAAACACTTGATGCTAACACCATGCAGGTTTGCCAAGAGGAATACATGGAAGTTCCCGAATTCTATGTTCTTTATACACTTCCGAGTGTGGACGAGAATAAGTGTGGGGGAAATTTCTATCGAGCGATAATTTCACTATTGTTTTCTTGTGCTAATATTTGTATGGAGTTATTGTTTGCAAAACAGGTATTATGGGTGGATCCTCAAATTTTCCGATTGTTAGTATATGGGGAATGAATCTTACAAGAGCCAAGTCGGGCCGTCGACTTTAAAACAAGCGCTTAATGGGAGGCAACCCATGGGTTTTGTATTTCTTTTGCTTTTTGTTATTTCTTTTTCTTGTTTCTTATCATGTTAAAATTTCCCACCTTGACTTTACTAGGAGGATTCAATTACATTGAGGACAATGTAAGGTTTAAGTGTGGGGGAGTGGTTAAGCATGTTTTTAAAACAAAAATTACAAAAAAATGAAAAAAATGAAAAAATTTAAAAAAAAAAAAAGTTTTACATAAAAATTCCAACTTTTAAAGATTTTAGAGTCACTAGCATATTTCTAGGTATGTTTACATAGAGATTTTGACCGACATAATTGAACTTGGAAATGTTAGAGAACTACATTCGGATTTCTTGTTTGTTTGAGTGTTAAATAATGGATTTAATCATGCCGGTGATGCGAATTTGGTGCAGGGAGAAATGCGTTATTAGAGTTGCTGATCAATCATTAGTGGAGACTACCCGTATTCATATCATGAGAGGCACCGACCAGAATTCTTCCATTTACTAAAGAGCTTCTTTTAAGTGTGTGTCACCGTAAGTTAATTCCGGGTAGAATGGTGAGCTACCCAACCTCCCACCAATAAAAGCACTACTCTTTGATCTCTTGAGTGCTAATTTTGTCAATCATGAGGGTGACGTCCATGGATGAAAGCTTCCTTCTTGTAGTTCGATTTGCAGTTAGCACCATTCTCTCTCGACAACAACGGATCCATAGAAACACATTCATCGTCAACAAGGAGCGACATCAAAATCTACAAGGAAAGTTGGAAAAGTTTAAGGTTTACAAGCAACGGAACGAGAAAAAGAGCAAATTTCAAATACAAGTAAAGCAACATACAAAGAGCGGATTTTTACATATATGTTGAGGACTTACAATATAATGAGGTAATTTTATATCCAAGTATGAAGACTTATTCATAAAAGCGAAGAAAATTAAAAGGTGAGAATTTTTGAAGTTTATGATTTCAAGACGATACAAGTTGTGAAGAATCAAGCGGTAAAATACTTCTTCCACGGCCATGGTTTATTTTGTATTTAATTTCTCTTGTGTTTCAAAAAAAAAAAAAAAATAAAAAAAAAAAAAATAAACAAGAGAAATATTTGTTTTGTTTTTATAAGCCGTAGGGAAGGAAAATATATAAGGAAGTTTCAAGCGACAAGGATTTTTAAGGTAAAGGTTAAAAATTGTCAAGGATTTGTGAAGATCGAGGATTTATCATCAATAGTTGAAACCGAAGACGAAGACCATGAAGATCAAGACGAGGACCATGAAGATCAAGATAAGGAGCGGAAGACATTTCTATTGGATGCCGTGAGAGTGGTGTTATCATAATTGGCGATCGGATGTGAAGGTAAGTAAGTAATCTCATCCTCAATAATATATGGTTGATTTCCTTTCTTAGAGATCGTCAGAAAAATGGTTTTTCAAAATATTAAAAGATGTGGGTTTTTCAAAATATTTCGGAAGTTGTCCTTCCCACCATTCAACGTGTTGCAGGAATTCTCTTTTCATTCCTACCTGCACACATGTGAGAACCATAAAAAGCCGTCTTTTTGAGTGCAATTATCATAAAATCCTTTTTGGTGAGGCATAAGTCGAGGCGAAATGCTTATTGATCGTTTCTCAAACACGCGTTCTCTCATTATGGTGTGGTTATTTCTCACTCAACATTTAAGAATGAGAATATGTTTTTTGGTATTTCTAACTTCTTATTACTAGCATGCAGAAATTCTATGTCCTCATAACTCTTTGGATGCTTGTGACGCTTGAACGCTTTGAAGTTGTGAGTTTTTAGTTTGATTTGCTCGAGGACTAGCAAAGTCTAAGTGTGGGGGAATTTGATAGGTGTAGAATACACCTAATTTACTATCTAGTAGTTTATGCTTTCTTTGCTATTTTTCTTGTAAATTATGTATTTTACGCTTGTTTTGAGTTTTGTAGCTACTTTGGAGTCGCACGGAGAAAAAGAAGAAGAAATCACCCAATTTGAGCAAAAAGGGCAAAAAGGTCATTTTACAGGCGATTGATATATGGAGCCCAGTTGAGGTTAAGGGGCATCTCTCTATTGGAGGATTACTAAAGAAAGGGCATTTTAAGTTAAGGGGCTGCCAAACTGGGTAGCCCTTATCCAGAAATGTAGTGCTATTATCAGCTGGTAAAGTGGATGGGTTATGTCCATGGATGCATAGACCCACACCCACACCCGTACCCGAACCCGCCCCATTTGACCTAAAACTAAAATCGAGAGAAACTATTTCTCAATCATTTTGTTTTCCCCGAATGAAATTGAAGTAAGCAAACACATTGCTTATTAAATTCTTGTCTCGAAATAAAGAGATCGAGATGTCTCGATGGTACTGATTCAAAGAAATCGAGAGATGGGGTTTGAGAAAGAGTTGCTCAATCGGTGATGAACAAACTCGAGATAGTAAAGATACAGAGACTGGGCTACGTTGGAGTTAAGAAAGAGGCATTGGCTGTTGTCGAATCGAGATGACGAGAGATCGATTAGAAACCTCGAGATGAAGAAATGAGTTACGGTGGTCACTGTTGAAGGATGATTCGATGGGTCTGTGGTTGAGAACATAGATCGAGAAATTGAAATGGGTTTAAATATGGGTTCGAATTGATTAGAAATTGGCAGTGGTTTTGAGGAGATGAAGGTACATGGAGAAGATGAAGTCAGAGATGGAATTGGTTTTGAATCGGAAGATGTTGATTTTCATGGGTGGAGCGACTCTATTCTCTGCGAATGTTGGTTTTGTTGCAGTGGAGGTGCGAGACATGAGTGAAGACTTGTTGTTCTTTATTACAGGGGATGGAGTGTTGCAGTTGTGGTGCTGGGAATGAAAGTTTGCGAGTAAAGAGTCAATTGGTCAAGTTGTGAGGTCTCGAAATAGCAGATGGATTTGGGTTGTGAAAGTGAGGTTTGTCTTTGGGAAGAAGCATTTGTAATCTTGATGGCAATGCAGGGATGAATTGATGTTGTGTGAGATGAAGATCAGGTGCGGATGGTGATGCAGGGCTGAGAAGGTTGAGCCGAGTTGCAAACAGCGTTAGAATGGGACTGTGAAGGTGGTTTGAGCTGCTGCTGCCAGTTAGTGACTGAGTTGAGCTGCAGGGTCCTGGTGGAGCTATAAGCAAATTGCGGCTTAGGTGGAATTCATGATGATGCGAGAATTGAGCCGAGTCTATTTGTGATTGTATGCCTCGAGATGTATATTTAGGTTCCAGTACAAAATGGTAGTCACAATGAAGTCAAGAGCAGGTGGTGTTGGCATAAGTTGTGTGAATTGGTTGAGTTAGGCAGGATGTGGCATTACAGGGCAGAGTGAAGATAAAATGGGTTGAAATGGTGGCTTGAGGCAGGGAAGAGCTGTAGGACTGATGCTGAGCTGAGGTTATGGCACTGGTGGCCCGAGTTGTTGTCTTTGTTGGGGGTAGTCAGCTGAAGTTTGAGCAATTGCAGCGAGGTTGTGGAGAGTGGCGCCGATTTTGCTTAAAGCCATGGATTGCAGCAGAGATGAGAATAGTATGTCTTGAAATAATGCGATTGGAGCCGGTAATTGAGAGAGAAGATTTGGGCATGAGAATGACAAGCTTGAAGCCCTGGTGGTTATGAAGTCAAGCTGAAAAAATAGAAGAAAGGCGAGCCATCATGGCCGGCAATGCAGGCTATGAAGCACAATGATTGTGCTTCGATGTTTGGCTTGTGCAATGGCCAGCCAAGTTAACTTCATTTTTGATGGCACTACCCGACTCGAATCGACTCGAGTTGAGTCATCCGATTTGACTCAGTGATCTAGACCGAAGCTGACCCGTTGACCGACCGAGCTGACCCAGTTGACCTGGTGTAGACTCGTTGACCGGTGACCGGTTTGACTTTGCCGGCAGTCACCTGAGGTACTTTTCCGGCGACAATTCCGGTCGGATTCCGGCCACAATCCCAGTTTTCCGGCGAGCAAAATTCCAGAACTTTCTATGGACTCCTCTCATGGGTGTGAAGACTTGGGCTAGGAATTGGATGGAGAATTGGACTCAAATTTGGAAAGAGAAGGTGGAAGAGAAGAGAAAGACTTGAATTTGGAAATTGAATTGCAAAAGGAAAAGGATTCTAATCCTTAGAAGATTTGGAGAATTTTGAAGCCTATAAATAGAGAAGTTTTCTACAACTTCTACACACCTCTCTACACACACATCACTTGTGTTTTTGCTTGCTTTTCTAAGATTTTTCTTTTTAATTACTTGTGTGAATTTGAAAATTCTTCTTTTAATAATTATTATTTGTGTGAATTTCAAAAACATGAGTAGCTAAATTTCTTATTGATTGAGGATGAATTCCTAGTTCTTAACATGATTTGAGTTTTTGTTTTCAATTCTATCTTGAGATTTTTCACATGATTATCGATTGTTTTTACTAATAGGAGTGATCTTAAAGACACTTATGATTGATTGATAGATTGTTTGGAGTGCACGCTAAATTAATTTGTTAATTGATCTATATCTAGTATAAGTTAGGGAATACGTAATCGTTCTCGACACTTTACACAAGTAGAAAACACGAGACCTTGCGGAGGGATTAGTGGAGCAATTGTGTGTAGAAACAACGCTAGAAAGTGGACCAAGCGAACCGAGTTTAACTACTAGTACTAAACCTAAATTCATAAATCTTAATGCATTCGGGAATTACATCTTGTAAGCGGACCTCAAGGTGGTTCTTTTGAATAGAATCGATAACTAAGCGGACTGTTACTCGGTGAAATTAGGGATTTTGGGGCTAGCTAAGCGGACTGCTATCCTACGGTTGGTGATAATCTGTGACTAATAACAAGTAGAAAAGAACATAACTTTAATCATTGTTTCGTAACGAAGAAGGATTCCTTGATCTTCTCTCTCTTATTGCTTTCATCTTTCAACTTTTGATTTCAATTGCTTTGTTTATTTTTATTTTGCTTTTTACACCCCCCTTTCGTGACAACTTTTACAACTAAGATCTCTTGCTCCTCGTGGGAACGAACTTGACTTCCATTATATTATTTTTAATTGAGTGGAAATATTAATTAATTTGTTGTGGTTACGACACGCATCAGAAAACAACTGCTTGCTGTTAAGACTGGATGGGAGGAGCTAGTCTTGTATGGCCGATGTACGCCTCCTTGAAGGGGCAACCAGGGAGATGATAAGGGCGGCACCCTCCATTAGGGAGCTGATAAGTGTCAAAAGACGCAAATGTCATGAGACTTTATTTTCGCAAGGAAATATAGGCTTGTCATATTTGTGCAATGATCCTGAAGAGGCAAAAATACTAACATGAAGGTGAGGCGAGATCAATGGGTTTTTTCATTTAAAAATGAAAAAACGTCCTGCGATTTCGCCGCAAAGCCGACAATGTCATGGGATTTTATGTTCGCAAGAATATTTAAACTTCGTTATATTGTCGCAAGTACAATATCTGCAGAGGCAAAAATACTTGCGCAATGATAAGGCAAGGTCAATGGGTCATTACATGAAAATGTAAAGACGTCCTGCGATCTTGTCGCGAGGAGGGATGGCAAAGTAAGACCTTTAACTAGGAAGGCAAAATAAGACCATACAATTAATGGTAAGACAAGATCAATAGGTTACTTCATTGTGAAGAAATCCTGCGATCTTGTCGCAATAATACATTTCAACAAAAATAAAGGTAAACAAACATGCTTGCGAGATTATAATTACGAGGAAAGATATATAGAGAAAGTAATAGGAGATTAATCATCAGGGAGTTTGTCCCCCAAATCAAAAGAAGTACTTCAACGAAATTCAAAAGCATCCTATGCAAAATGTCATCCAATTAAGGGAGTTTAAATAAAAATTACGAGAGAGAATTCAATTTTCTACATCAACTATCTCGACAATAGGAGATGTTCCGGTTCTCCAACAATTTTATCAAAGCATCTTTTTCGCCGATTGGACGATTTTCATCAGAAGTTCCTTCATTCGGTTCCTTACTGAAAATTTCATCATTAACGACTTCTTCGCAGCTTTGATAATCATAATCATTGTCAGGGGAATTGGAAACTTCATCATCACTCACTTCGAGAGGTGCAATGATACGGGATCAAGAGATTTAGATAGCAAAACACTATTCACAAGAACTTGACTTTAAGATGAAGTTGACGAAGGAGCGCTTTCTCTTGATTCTTACTCTCTATGTCTTTGTAACCGCACATATAGTTGAATCTTCTTTCGCTCTGTCGCGAGAATGCATAAGGGAAGTAGTAAGCATTTTATTCTCCTTGCGAATTTTTGAGTGGTAGATTTCAAAGCAGTAAGGGAAGAATGAAGATTTTCTCAGACTCTGCGAAACAAAGAATAAAAGCAAAAAAATATTATAATAAACAAAAATTATGAAGCACCGATAAATGAAGAATAGATGAGGCAGTCAACTGTTATGACTACCTTCCTTTTGCGAGATAAGGTGCTGGGTTAATGCCGAACAACTATTTTCCAGTTGGTCCATGGCGATATCAAAGTTATCTCCAACTAATCCTTTCAAACGAGCTCGCAGATTTTTCTCGTTAGAGATAAGCGTGTCATTTTCTTTCGTGAGGGAAGAATTAAATTTCTCCAATTGGGAACATTGATCCTTGAGTTGGTTTGCTTTTACACTTAAAGTTATTCTACCCTGAATAAGTTTATTTTTCTCGATAGTAACTTCTTCAAGATTATTTCTCAGCGAGCGAAGAGATTGTTCTTGCTCTTTACACAATTTTTGACAAATATCATACTGCTGCGAGTAAACTGACACCTTGTTTAATAAAGTTCGCTTCTCTTGAGAAAGAATTCCATTCTCATCTGGATAAAGTTTCCAACTCTAAATTAGCTTTAGTCAAAGAATACGAGAGGCGAGATAAGTCATTACTTAACAAGTCGTGTTTGAGCTAAATCAAGCATTTTCCTTAGAAAGATTATCTATTTGGTCAATAAAAAGATATGTATGGAGATTATCTAATTGGTTATATTGCTCCACCCAAGAATCTTTATCGGCTCGAACTTCTTCTTGAAAGTAGATTCCAACCGATATATCTCCATTTTTCGTTTACGGTTTAAAGCTTGAAGGGTGAACAAGGACTTGAGTCTTCAAAAAAAAAAAAAAAAAAAAAAAAAAAAAAAAAAAAAGGGTAGAGGCAAAATGTACCTTTTAAATCTTCATTCTTCTTGCGAAGATTGTCGCAATCCAGTGAATTGTTGAGAAGATTGTTCTTCAAGATCTTAACTTCTTGCTCCAAAGATGTTTGCGACACTGTGTCAGAGCCAAAGTATTTATTCAAGGATTCAAAAACACAAGACTTGATAGGATCAGTGGAGGTTTTCTTGACATCGTTCATGGTGTCTGATAAAACTTTAAAAGCCACATCTATCCCTTCTAAGTTTTCTTTTGTAGGATCATAATATCGCAACGGACAAGGTTCGCGGGATTAATAAACGACGGTGTCGCGAGGGAGTCGCAGGAAGCTAGAATAAACGACGCGATGAATAACGACAAACAAAACAATTGGAAGACATGAAATCTGGCGAGGGCTAAGAAGTGTCGCGAGAATGAATATTTGTGCATTTGCGACACTTCGCGAGACATTTCCGAAAATAAAGGATAGCTTAGCTGTCATCCATAATGTATTACCCTATATAAAGGGCTAAGTGAATCTATTGCAAGGGAGAGATCTTTGGGGAATGGTTAAGCAAGTCATTAGGAGAGAGAAAGTTTAAGAGTGTTTTAACTTCTAAGTTTAATTCTATTTTCCTGCGTAAACATTTCACGGACTCAATCAATAAATATTCTTGATCTTACATCTTTCAATGGATTAATTAAGCAAAATTGAGTAAGGGGTGTAGTGTGGGAAATCCCGCTACTACATATGCGCTAGAAACAGGGACCTAATCTTGTTGGTTCAAGAAAATTTAGAAAAATCGTCTACTGTTGGTGATGAATTCAATTGGATCTATAAGCTTTAAGGGAAAAAAGAGAAGGAAAAACACCAGACAAAGAAAAGAACGATGTAGACAGGGAAAACAAACTGCTAATTGTTAGATTGAAGAAGATTCAAAGAAATTAGTTATTGTGGGAGATGGATTTCAATGGATCTAAAGGCTTCAGATTAAGTATGGAAACTACACCAAAGGCTCGTGACCATACGAAGGAGATGTGTCAAGAGGCGAGATGAAGAAAAAACCACATGTATGGTCAGTAGCATCCGAGGGAAATCCTATCTTAGGATAAAAAATTACAAAAACATTAACGAAAATCTAGACAAAGAAAGAAGACGTGAACTCAAAGCCGCACATAGGTAAAGAGGAAAAGTACGACTCGATAAAACGAACAGGTGAAGAAATTGGTAGGGGAAGGTGTTTTGCAGGAGCAGGAAATATCATTATAGCCCAAAATAGACTCTACTCGGCAGCGAGGAGAAGAACATGAAGGCATTAGTTAGGAAGATTTAATTTGAGAGATGCAAATTCATCAGTCCCATCGGGTCAGCAAAGGCATGTTTATCAAAGAGTAAAGAACGGCAGGGGCCAGAGCTTCGTCAACAATTTTGGCAAGACCAAATACTTGAGGGGCATCACTGAGACAAATCCGTGATACACGAAGTACCACCTTCAGCAAACATTCAATGAAAGACAAAATACTCACCACGAACAGCCAAAGGCGGGAGTAGGGATTGGAACTTAATTGACCTTGAGAGGTTAAACTTGTAAGCGAAGAGAACATCCTCAATCGGTCGGGGGGAGATAGTGAATTGCAAGTTAGCAATCTATGGGGAAGAAGATGAGACAGTGGCGAAGAAGAACAAAAGTGAAGTTAAACAAAGCTACGTCAAATTGCATCAACAGGCGATGAACCCGAAACGTAACCAACGATAATTCTTGACGAATGTGTACAGCTAATCCCAGGCGATGTCTTCGTCAGCGCACACAGAAGCTAACGCAGTTTGTATCACCATCTTCAACTCGCAAGGAGTTATGAAATTTAGTTTGTACTTCATCGCAGCAACATCGAAGTTACGGCAACTCAGACTATAATCATAAGAGATAGATAAGTTCGCCAAAGAGAGCAAGTCAAAGGGCAGATAATTCCAAACTGCAAAGAAAATGACAACGAAAAGGTCACTTCGTGAACTAAAAGCACCGAGAGAGTATGGTGCACTTTTTCATAAGAACTCTAGTAGAAACAAACAAAGAAACGTGCTGCTATGGGAGAGTGGCAGTGAGCGCAAGGTTATCAGAATTTGTGACAATAGGAGAGGCGTCAATTTGGGGATTGTATAGGTATACATTCTTGCCAGTGGCATTGATTGTGGAAATAGTGTAAATTTGGATTACTGTGTGAATATAAGCCGTGTCAGAGATAAATCTGGTGTGTTTGCGAATGGAGATATTCATTGGTTGGACGACCAAGGAACTGTTGATTGCTTTTAATTTGGCTGATGAAGTCATCTTGAGAACTTCCATCACTGCCTTATTCGGGACGGTTGCTAAACTGTGTTTTCCTTTGCCATGTTTGGAAGAACAATGAACTGATCTGTTGATTCACAACAATGAATGATTGAACATCCTCTCTAGAGCAAATGGTGAATGAAGAGATTACCTAATCAAGCAACAGACGAAGCTCACCATCAACTCATTTAGCAGTTCGCAAAATTTAGCATCTGCGACGTTAATAATTCTTGCGATGTCTTCGCAGCCTACAAATAATATTCTGGTTAGCTTCTTTTTCTTTTTGCAGCTCAGCCTAGAACCTGCTATAAAAGGACGAATTTCCATCCTTCCCAGCGAACCAGATCACCCCTTATATCACCAGGAAGTGCTAAGAGAAATACCACTTCAGAAAAATAAATCCATCTTTGATGATGAACTGAAAATGTGTACTTAGAGCAAATATGAGATATCTCGCAAAATCCAGTGAGCAAGGCAAACGAAAGAGAAAAGAAAGTGTAATTATTGCAGCAATGAAAGATCATCATAGAAGTTCCATGAAACCGTAATCATCACAGCAAGCTTTGCACAAATAAAGGGGAGTGATCAAGGTGCATTGAGTCCATCACGTCATTAACTCTTACCGTGTGAGAAGACGCAATGAGATGGAGGCAATCATCAGTTTCTCTTATTGTGATGCGAATAGAAGTTTATCTTATGTAAGACTCCACAGGCAAAGAAGAAGAAAAGACAAAGATAAATATCATACAAAAAGACGAGAAAAATCAGAATGAGGATTGCGAATAGTACAAATCCTTCACAAAACAGAAGCTGCACAGTTGGTCAAGTCGATAAAGTATAAGCTGGAGGTCGCGAGTTCGATTTCGCACCCATACAGTTTTTTCCTTGAATATTTTGGAACTAAGACGGAAGAAATGATAAAACTACACTGCGAACTAACAAGCAAAGCAGTTGTAACAATTGGTTATGTGCGAAGACAACGGAGTAGACGTCAAGTGTTCAAGTCTCCAAGGAAGCATATTATTTTTTGCATTTGGCGTTTCCTTCGCTCAATAAAGATGTATAGATGGTCAATCAAGCCAAAATTTCAACAATTGTGTTTCTTTCGCACAAGAGGGCTAGCACAGTTGGTCAGGAGGCATGAACGCGAGCAGAAGGTCGCAGGATCAATTCTTGCTCTCGCACAGACATTGCTTATCTCGCAAAGAAGAAAGTTGATGATTATCTCGCAAATTAATTTCGCGAGAGAGAGTTAGAACAGTTGGTAAGCTGCGAGAATATGCAAGAAGCAGGTCAAGGGTTCAAATCTCATTTCTCACACTTCTTTTTGCTGCGAGATAGTTATATTTTTTGCGGCGTTTATACATTTCAAGGACGCTAGATTCGCAAGCAAATTATATACTTCGCAAGAGACAACAACAGCAAACCACAAAAGTTAAATACGAGAATGAAATAATGAATGAAAGAATGAAAACATGCGAAAATATCGCACAAAAAGTGACAAGAGATTATCAAAGATCAGCGAAATTACAAAAGAGCTTATATGCAGAAGAATCAACAAAATAATCAGATAGAGGCAAACCTACTATGACGAAATCAGAATTTCGCAAGAGGCAAAAGTACCTAAAGTGCGTCATAGTAGGGGGTACCTATTGCATATGAAGAAGAATCAATAAAATAACCAGAATGGGACGAACCTTTATGGCGTACACCCTAGTTCGCGAATAACATTTCGTAAGAGGCAAATGTAAGACCTAAAGTGCATCATATAAGGGGGTATCTCTCGACATGGCTCAGGGGGGAGGTTACACCGCTCCTGAAGCCTGAGTCATGGAAATTTGGGGCCCATGAAAGCCTATCCGGAAGAGGTACCTTGGATTCCCAACTATATATGTAGGTTATACCCTGGTTGGGCGACCGAGGGTCTCTTCCAAGGAGTCAGTGTATGCTCAAGGCGCCGAGGTACACGGTTGAGCCAGAGTGCCCGGGATGGATGAACCTCCCCTGGCCATTCTTGGCAAGTCTTGGCATATGTTGCACTCGCCCGAAGAAAACTCCACTTAGGGTGCAGTCTCGTAACCATAAACCATATAGGTATAAGGGATAAGAGGCTGCGAAAACAATGGTTGTTGTTAAGACCCGGATGGGAGGAGCTAGTCTTGTATGGCCGATGTTTCGCCTCCTTGAAGGGGCAACTGGGGAGATGATAAGGGCGACGCTCTCCATTAGGGGGAGTGTCAAAACAGACGCAAATGTCATAAGGCTGTGTTTTCGCAAGAGAATTTAGGCTTGTCATATTTGTGCAATGATCCTGCAGAGGCAATAATACTAACGCGAGGGTAAGGCGAGATCAATGGGTCTTTACACGAAAGTGTACGAACGTCCTGCGATTTCGTCGCAAGACGGCAATGTCATGGGGCTTTATGTTCGCAAGGATATCTAGGCCTGTCATATTGTCGCAACTAAAACATCCTGCAGAGGCAAAAATACTTGGAAAATGATAAGGCAAGATCAATGGGTCTTTACATGCAAGTGTAAAGACGTCCTGCGATTTTGTCGCGATGAAAGGTGGCAGGGGAAGACCTCTAATTAGGGAGGTCTAACTTGGAAGACCACACAAAAATGATAAGGCAAGGTCAATGGGCCATTGCATGAAAATGTAAAGGCGGCATGCGACCTTGTCGCAACAAGAAGAGATAAAATAAAGACTACCGAAATGATAAGGCGAGAAAAGTAGGTTTCTCCTTTCATGGAGATACCTGCGACATCGTCGCAATGATAAAATTCAACGTAAAGCAATGAAGAGATTATACTATCGCATGAGCACAACGCAGGAGATAGAGGAAAGATAAGAATGAAGAAATAACTCACTCATTCAACACTTTTTCAACGATTCTACCTTCGTAGATAAAGAACAGAGGCAACAATGGATTACCGAAAAAAAAAAAAATTGTATGTTCTTTATTTTCTCGGCAAGAATCATTTCCAAAGAAGATGTTTACCAATGAACAACAAGAATCTTCACCAAAAATGGAGTAATGACTTCGCATGAACAGAGGCAATACTTCTTATACTTCAAGGATTAATATTTCTTATCCACTTCGCAAAGTTTCTAACTTCGCGAAAAAATAGAGCATAGCATGAGGCAAAGAACATGGAGCGAGAGTTTGAACGATGGATTCATAATACTTCTTATATTTAGAGGATTAAGTACTTCTTATACTTCTTAAAGGATACTTCATACTTCATCCGAGTAAAATTCGACATCGATGAAGAATACATTTCAAAATGACGATGACCGAGTAAAGATCATTTCATAAAATTGTAAGTTTAATTAAAATCAAATCCCTGATTGGGATGGATTTACTTAATAAAAAGTTCAATGAGCGAACATGCTCGCAAGGTGGTCTTAACTAAGAAAGGAAGAAAGAAATACGGAAATTACTCAATCAAAAGAGTTAAGTCATTCAAACAAAAAGGAATTCTAACAAATTACAAAGAGAATTTAACTCTCTACATCAGCATTATCAAATACAGAGGATGGTGGAGACCTTTCTGCGCCTTTATCAGCTTCACATCCGCCAGTTGGTGGATTTTCTTCAGAAATGTTTTCATCACCTTTGTTCTCGCCAGTTGCTGGACTTTCATCGGAAATTTTTCTATTCGGATCCTCATCGACAACTTCCTTACTAGGGAGATCTTCGCCGCTTTCATAGTCATAATCACTATCAGGAGAATTAGGGACTTCATCGTCACTTACTTCCAAAGGATCAACATGTATAGTATCAAGAGACTTAGACAGTAAAATCTCATTCACGAGGACTTCAGCTTTGAGGGGGAATTGACGAAGCAGCGCCTTTTGACGGTTTTTACTATCTATGTCTTTACAGTCAGACATGTAATCAAATCTACGTTCTGCACGATCGCGAGAACGAGCGAGGGAGGAAGCGAGTAATCCATTTTCTTTGCGAATTTTGGAATAATCCGATTTGAGAGTAGAAACGATGGCGCGAAGCTTCTTCTCGAGAATCGCATAATAAATACGCAAGAAAAGATTAAAAGAGATCCTTACAA
Organism: Papaver armeniacum; assembly: GCA_023531295.1. NCBI lineage: Eukaryota > Viridiplantae > Streptophyta > Magnoliopsida > Ranunculales > Papaveraceae > Papaver > Papaver armeniacum. The sequence goes on from JAJJWW010012433.1 coordinate 23,547, forward strand.
CAGATCTTTGGAACTTTGAGAATAATTAAAGATTTGTGAAATAAATAAATTAAGGTAGTCAAATAATTTGACTACCTTCCTTTCAAGAGTAAGTTGTTGAATTAAAGCCGCGAAGTTATTCACAGACAGTCCATGACATCATCAAATGAGTCTCCAACTAAACCTTTCAATCGAGATCGCAATTTCTTTTCATTAGAAACAAGTATGGAATTTTCGGTGGCGAGAGTAGAGTTGGACTTTTCTAATTTGGTGCATTGTTCCTGGAATTGCTTCGCTTTTACACTCAAAGTTATTCTACCTTGAATAAGTTTATCTCTCGATGGAACTCTCTTCAAGTTGATTTTTCAAAGTATGAATGGCCTGTTCTTGTTCTTCGCATAATTTTTGACAAGCATCATACTGTTGCGAGTAGATCGCCACCTTATTCAACAGAGAACGTTTCTCTTGCGAAAGAGTTCGATTCTCATCTGATAAAGTTTCCAACTCCAAATTAGTTTTAGTCAAAGAATAAGAGAGGCGAGATAAGTCATTACTTAATGACTCTTGCTTTTGCGATAAATCAAAATTCTCTTTAGACAAGTTATTTATTTGGTCAGCTGCATAGGTATGAAGATTATCTAAGAGATTATACTGCTCCATCCAAGCATCTCTTTCAACTCGAACTTCTTCAACGATAGATTCCGTCTGATATATCTCCATTATTCGTTTCTTGTTTAATACTTGGAGGACGAGCAAGGGATTGAGTTGTAAAAAAAAAAAAAAAAAAAAACAAAAAAAAAAGGGGGTGGCGAGAGCATACCTTTTAATTTTTTCATTCTTCTTGCGAAGATTATCACGATCTAGTGAGATACTGAGAAATTTTTGATTTTCAAGGTGGAGATTATTGCACTTCACTGACCATAACTTGGAGATCATCCTTGACTTATTAATCTCTTGAACTAAAGATGCTTTGAGATCCTATCGGGACCAAGATGCTTACTTAAAATCTCGCAGAGACATTGGATTTGACAGATCAGCGAAGTCTTTTTGGCATCATTCACGAGATCGGAAAAGAACCTTAAAGGCCACATCTATCCCCTCCAAATTTTCAGCGGTTAGAGGAATTTGTTCAAACAAAGAAGACGAGTCGTCCTTTGTCAAAGGAACCTCATGAGAAGAGGAGGTTTCGGGGAGAGAAGTGATTGGAGAAATAGCGAGGGACATTGATAGGTGGAGGAGGTATAAGATTGTTTGTAGTAGGACAGGTTATAAGGAACTTGGTCTATGAGGAGTTGAGGTATAGAAATATTGTCGCTAGTAATGTTACCAGAGGAAAGAGGCACAAAATTATCTTGCGAAGATTTCGCACGGGGAGACGAAGGTGTGAATGAAGGAAATGGAACGTCGGGGGTAACGGGTTTAGAGTAGCGAAGCCCTTTGGGAGTATTACCAGTAGTTTTATCATCCCGCGAATGACAAATTAAATAAGAAACAGAGGCAACAATGTATTGTTAATAAAAAACAGATGTTTCTTAAATACCTTGTCACTCGCAGACTGTCTTTTTGTAGCCATAGATTTTGCTCGCGAAGTGGGCTTTGGTTGCGTGAGGGATTCTTGTTGCGAAGTAGATTTCGATGGCAAGCCCAAAGAAAGAAGAGGGTCCTTCACAGTAAATTTAGTTCTGGGTTGGTTCTTGCTAAATAACAATGGCAGAAAGAGAACTACAAAGTTAATCATACCAGTGTGATTTCAACAAGAAAAGCTAATCTCAAATTTAATCAACCACAAAATCAGCCGAAAATGGCAAAATTAACAAACCCGGACGCCATGAGAGTAACAACTGGTAGGGAATAGCAAAAGTGGTGAAGAAGACGGTAAGAGACAACAATAGGCAAACACTTAGAACAATGAAGAAGAAGAACACTTATGACGATGAAGAAGATGAAAAGGAAAAGGAAAATTCTTCATTGGGATGCTCCTATAAATAGATGAGAAAAATGTTATGACCGGATAACATTAAATGCACCATAAAAAGAGGTAAATATAGACACGTGTAAACGGTCACTACTAAATCCAAGGAAACCCGACGAAAAGAACTTTAGTAGAATCCAAATATACAACATATTTCCTAATAGGCGAGAAGAGATTGCGAAATTGATTATTTTCTGTAATTCATGAGGCAAGAAATGACACTTCGTATATATATTACAAAGAAGCTTCGTAACTTCGCAAAAGAATAGAGGCAAGTACGTACTTTTCAAGTCCAGTATTCTTCCGCTCATTCCTTCATCAACAAAGATCAAAGATTACTACCACAACAGATTTTTCCTTAAAAGATCGCTCTTCAAGCAATATTCAAGGAAAAAGAGGCAAGATGTAGGATCATAATATCGCAACGGACAAGGTTCGCGGATTAATAAACGACGGTGTCGCGAGGGGAGTCGCAGGAAGCTAGAATAAACGACGCGATGAATAACGACAAACAAAACAATTGGAAGACATGAAATCTGGCGAGGGCTAAGAAGTGTCGCGAGAATGAATATTTGTGCATTTGCGACACTTCGCGAGACATTTCCGAAAATAAAGGATAGCTTAGCTGTCATCCATAATGTATTACCCTATATAAAGGGCTAAGTGAATCTATTGCAAGGGAGAGATCTTTGGGGAATGGTTAAGCAAGTCATTAGGAGAGAGAAAGTTTAAGAGTGTTTTAACTTCTAAGTGTAATTCTATTTTCCTGCGTAAACATTTCACGGACTCAATCAATAAATATTCTTGATCTTACATCTTTCAATGGATTAATTAAGCAAAATTGAGTAAGGGGTGTAGTGTGGGAAATCCCGCTACTACATCTTTGGTAAGAGGGGTAGACTCAGAAGAGGAGGAAGGAAAAGCTGAATCATTCTTGATCATAAGAATGCCAGTTGAAGAAGTCTGATAAATAGGTGAAGGAGAAAGAGAAGTATTAAGAGAAATAGTGGAGAGGGGTACACTTTGAAGAATTTCATTCACAGAAAACTCAGGAATTGATTTATCCTGCGAGGATATCGCAGGAGAGGATGGGTTATCTTGAAGAGAAGGGGTTGGTTTCTCTTGCGAGGCAATCGCTGGAAGAGATGAATCGCTCTGCGAAGGCACAACAGGAGAAGAAATAAGATTGAACCCAGGAAAGGAAACATAAGGTGCGACAGGCTTAGAGTGGCGATGCCTCTTGGGAGATCTACCTTCATTTTTGCCATCCTGCGAATTACAAGTTAAATAAGAAACATAGGCAACAATATTGTTATTAAAAGGGTAAATGTTTCTTAAATACCTTGCCACTCGCAGGATGCTTTTTAGAAGCAAAGGATTTCAATTTTGAACTCGAAGAAATATTAGGGTTCTTAACGGTGAATTTGGAGCTGGGTTTGTCTTGGCTGAAATAAAAATGGTGGGAGAAACATTAAAAGAAGAGCAATATTCAAATAAAAGACTACAATAAAAGAGATCAATCTTGAAGTAATCAAAATTGGTGAAATCAACAGACCTTGATGCCATAGAAACAAAGAGCGGAAGAATTAAAGCGGGGAAGACAATGAAGGAAAACTACAGAGAAAAATTTCGAGACAATAAAGAAGATGAAGTAAAAGAAGAGAATTTTCAAAGGGAATTCCTCTTTAAATAGACGAGAGAAGGGTAACCTAGTCGAACCTAGTAAAAAATAAAATCTTAGATACGTGTAAAAAATCATTCCTAAATTCACGGGATCTTGTCGGTAAAAGAAAAACGAATGAGAAATTAAACGGTGGCGACATATCGAAACATTAGTTCTCATGACATTCTCTACTTCGCAGATAATACATGAGAAGAGGCAAGATGTAGGACAGAATATCGCGACAAGAATACTTCGCGAGAGTAATAAACAATTACATTGCGAAGGTGTCGCAAGGAAATAATTTAAATGACGCACTGCAGATGACGATAATTTAACATAAGAAAAGTATGAAGACTTGGCGAGATTTAGGAGTGTCGCGAAATCTAACACTTACATATTTGCGACGCTTCGCGAAGAGTTCCCGAAAATAAAGGACAACTTAGTCATTGTCATCCACTATGTAATACCCTATATAAAGGGTTGAGTAAGTCTCGATTGTAGGGAGATTCTTTTGAATTGTTTAGCAAGTCATTAGGAGAGAGAAAATTAAGAGTGATTGTAATTTCTTTAGCTCGCATTCTACACTTCTTTGTAAACCTTTCAAGAAAACAATTAATAAAATATATTGTTACTCATCTTCAAATGGATTAATTAAACAAATTCGAGTGAGGGGTGTAGTGTGGGATTTCCTGCAACTACAGCAACTCTCCTAAATTTCGCTAAGTCTTCACACCTTTCTCGTGTTCTGGCTGTCGTCATTCATTGCGTCATTTATGTTATTCTTCTGCGATGCCCTCGCAATGTCGTTATTTATTGATCTCGCGAAGTATAGATGTCGCGATATTCTGATCCTACAATTCTCATAATCATTCATTTCCTAATTACAACTCTATTCTATCAATTAGAACTAGAATATAATTTCTTGATTACATCTGACTTCTATGAAGAAGATTAATGTTCTGATGAGAATTGGAAAAAAAAATCAAGATGGTCGCAGGTACTAACCTTGAATCCGTCGTTGTCGTTTTCTTACAAGTAAATGTTTCAGTGATCCTGTCAAACAGTAGAATAATACATAATTGTTAAAGCAAGAATTGAAATCTAAATCGAACCAAAACAAAAACATGCATACAAAAATTCAAGCAATAACAAAAAAATAAACCTCATTTTCGTATTATTTTTCTTAAATTTTGTTCATACCATAATTGAAAATAAAATACGTCTAAAATGGAAATAAATTAATTATGGCTGATTTCTAAGTTAGTGATGTCTTTATATGCAATATATTTTTTATACAAAAATATCTGCAGCATTTATACAAATATATATGCAGCGGTCAAAAACGGTGACATGAGAATAATGTATTAATATATTTTCTATCCAAAATTTGGAACCTTTCGTAACTTTTAGCGTAATGTTTCTTAAACCGTAGATTTTTTTCCCTAGACTGATATTATTTTTTCTGAAAATTCTGGGCTTGGATGCTCTCTATATAAAGCACTCAAGCAAAGATAAGTCTCATCGTTTTTGTGCTGGTTTTTCTTCTTCTAGGGGTTTTTTGTTTTTCTTTTTTCTCAATCTTTTTATTTTTAGCAATATATCGGGTAATGGTGATTTTTGATCTGCAGTTGCTGGCTTGCTGTTGTACCTCTTCTCACTTTATTGACGATAACTCAAGGCACGTGATGATGATGTTTCTTTATAAGGTGATAAATCTAATGTTTTGTTGTATTTGTGTTTTGTGATTGTAATTTTTTGTTAAATTCCTAAGCTTTGTGGACGTAATAATAACCATTGAATGTTTTATAAATTTTTTTCTCTGATTTTGTTTTACAGTTACAGATGATCGCAATAAAGAATAAAACGATGAAATAGAATATATCTTGGTTTACTTTAACTGCGTAATAATCTTTATTTCTCATTTTTACATGCAATAATCTTTCTTTTACTGATTTTGCTTCGCATTTGTAGGTGATATAATCATCACAGTGAAGGATGAAACGGTGAAATAGAATCTTTTGGTTCACTTTTAGGGTTTTTTACTTTTTTTGTGTGTAGTGATCTTTGTAACTTTGTTTCTTATTTTTTCCCTGTGGTTCCAATGATTTTAACTTGACTATACTTTTTTTTGTTGTTGTTATAGTGTGATCTATCACATCATATAAACTCTATTAGGAAACCATACTTTTTGTTTTTATAGGGGTTTTATTCTTTTGAATTTTTTGTTGACTTTATATTTTTTTTTGTTTTTCGTCGTACCTCGCACTGAAGAATTAATTTATTTTTTGTTTGAAGGAACAAGGGGCTAAACAGAATTACATTATTCTATGGTTATCTTTGTTTCTCATCAGAGACCGACCAAAAAAAATAAAATCTCATCGAAGCTAGAGAAACAAGATATTTTGAGGAGAGAAAGGTGTTTTTCTCACCACTCATATTTTTCTTCTTAAAAGCTTTTGTTGTTCTGATCTTACTATTTTTTCTCTATCTCACTTTTTTCTTGAATATCTTACTTCAAATTGTGAATAGAGAAGAGCAAATGCGTCAAGAAAGATTTACGCAGAAAGAATCAAGTAACTTGGTGTAATTTTGTTCATGGCCATTGCTTATTCATGAGACAGAAACAGAACAGTATGCAAGGAGCAGATTCAGATTGATACCGACCTACCAGCATTGGTATAGTTATCCTTTTTATCAAATGTGTGGATTCTTTTAGTGTGATTGTGTGTCCAGTGGTGGCGAACTGATGTTCAATGTTTTTATGACAAGGTTTCTTTATATTTTTGGAATTTGTAGCAATATCAAAGTATAAAACACCAGCAGTTATATATATATTTCTAGGTTGAAAAAGCTACATCAATTCATTGGAAAGGATAATCATTCAATTTGAGAAAAAATATGGTTCTCAAGACGATTTGTGCTCATTGTAACCAAAATATTGTAGTAAGATTAAAATGACTACCCAATCGATTAAAAGATGTAGCAAAATATGTGCCTTGTATAGGCTTGCATGCCGATTATCTGAGACAATAGACAATTTAATGATATTTGCAGAAAATCAATTTTATTTTTAGATTTGTAGTTTCAGTGATTTTGAGAAACTTTAAAACGCAAATATTTTAGGAAAGCTGAATCACCAACAACCAAACTAGAACATTATGATTGAAAGATCACTATTCCTTCACACGGTTTTGCGTTGGCTGTTATGTGGAAACACTTTCCTAAAACTTATACCTCAATGCCTATTCCTACACATTCATTCCTCAGAAAGTATCGACACCGATAAAAGCGTGTTGTAGAGTCAACCAGATATTCACGATTTAGATGATCGAGTACAACCTAACTTGAACCCACACATATTAAATCTTCAGACCCATTAGATCAAATTTACATGATCACGTGAGTTGCAGAATGTCAATGCGCTTAAGCAAATTTGTTAAGAGTAAGAATTCACATATAGGTTTGTCTATTCCATGGAAAGAAGTATTCTGTCAGGAGAGATATATCGGAACCCTAACTAAACACGCATAACGAACAAATATCTTGATTACTAACCAAGATATATTCAAAATCTAACCAAAACTGGAAACAAAATCTGAGATACGCAAAAAAATCAAATGTAAGCGAATCTTTAACAAAACTAAAATTGCATGATGAAGCTTGAAGAACTGCATAGCAGATACACGTACGAGTATCGCTACCTATACACAGTGATAAAAAAGAACAACAAGAGTGGCAAAAACCAACAAATTCACAACAAGAAGAACTGAGAAGACTTAAAGAACAATATGAGGAAGCAAAGTATACTTATTTATACCTTGAAGAACTTATGGTAAAAAAAAAAAAACAACAAGGAAACCATAGGAGAAAGAACGTTTTTGCTATACTCAATCAATTCTTTATTGTTTACTTGAATTAAAAAAGTAATAAAATTTTATTTGCCATCAAGAATTGATTTGCCCTTTATTTGAATTCATCCTTTCCGTCAAATATATATATAAATTTCATTAGAGCATACCATTATTGTGTGCAGTGGTTGTTGGATTTTTACTTAACTGTCCATTTGATGGATATTACTACTCAAGTTTTCTTACTATTAACAGATTTCTGACAAAGCTATCACTTACTCAGTATACCATATTGAATAATTTTGTACATCAACAAATTTGTGGGTTGTAAGATAAACCTCCAACTCGATCCGGTATTCAATAACATTTCCAGTAATTTATGGTATCCAAAAATAGTGCTTTCGGTAAATCATCAAGTCCAATAGCTCTGATCATTATACAAATCTGGTTGTAAGGATCGGGTTGGTACGTGTGGCCGGATAGACATTGATAATCCGCATGGTCTGCATTTTACCAGAAAAGAGATGTGAGTTAGGGTTAATGTACACAAATATGAACCTGTATGGATCGAAGAACCCCCACTAAGTCATAAAAACATTATAAAATTCTGTATCGGTTTCACCATCATCGTGGCGAATTGCGCCCATGCCTATATTATAAAATTTATATGATATATTGAGTAAATATGTTATTGCAACTCAAAAAATAAAAAGTTCATTAAGAAAACTTTGGAATATTTCTTTCGAGTTAAAACTTTTGAATATTTACTCGGTTTTGACATCATTCTCTATTTCCTTGATTAAATAGGTAAGAAATTTACTAGCTTAGCTACAAAATATTATGTTGCAATGTTTACTCGATTTTGGCATCATATAAATAAAATCGTTTCGGATAAAAGGAGAAAGGAAATATTGATGAAGCTTTTTAAATTGGGATAATAGTTCATTTGGAAATAGATCTATTTTAGATGAGAATTTATTTTTTAATTATCATGATATTCTCAACCAAGACAAAGAGGAAACAAATTGAGTCAATAATTATGATATTCTTTGCCAAAACAAACGTGAAACAATCGCTCCTTACATCTGTGACAAAGAGGATGCAAACTGCTAAGAAGAAGTCACTTTTTATTACATTGTCTCACTTGGAGTTTAAATTTGTTTTAGCCCTTTTTTTGTTCATTTTATTTTTTTGCACATCAACTAAGATACATCAGTTTAGCTATTGGTTTATTAATTTTTTATTTATAAAAAGAGTACCATACTTACTGATTTGTTACCCCTTTTGATAATAGTTTAGCCATTGGATGAACTTGGGTTTTTCCTAGCTCGATGATAAATTTGGCAAATATGTGGCATCTCAAAAACTTTTCAAGTTCAGAAAATTATAGTTGTGGCTGAATTCCTGCGGAGATCATCAATACCATATGGAGGGAAAGGAATTACAGACGTTTTGAAGAAAAATATCTATATAAGACTGATGACGACCTGATTCAAGAAGCTAAATCTTCCGTGTTATCTTGGGCAGCAAAAGAACAGTCACCGTGTCCATTTGAACTTTTCAAATTTTTTGCTCTCTACATGGACTCTATCTTTATGTAATCTTCCGTTTTGTTTTCTTTCTTTCATCTACTGCTGGTAGATACGATATATATTCTTAGTGCTTTAATAAATCTTCTCTTTTTAATAAAAAAAAAAATCTATTTAACGATCGTCCAATATTCTATAAACAGACCCGTGCATCGCACGGGTGAAAAACTAGTTAATCTAACAACGATTTAGATACGAAACTAGTATCGTTAAATAGGTCTCGAAATTAAGGTTACGCAGAATGGACTACTCGAGTGTGTCAATCGGATACAGGACGAAGAAGATATCATTGGTTTAGTTCGAAGGGAAAAATAGTCTTTTGCAGTTTAGCTGACCGGGCTTCCCTTATCTTTTGGTCGAGTGCTTTTAGCAATTTTTGGTCGGCCTTATCCTTACTAGACCGAGAAGATTCATTCTGTTCTTCTTCTTTCTATTTTCTTTTCTCCCTTTCTTTCTTCTTCTTCTTCTTTTTCTCTGGCGATTCAGAGATGAAATCTCTGTTGAGGAACTTCACGGAAAATTAGTGAAATCATCGAATCAAAGAAGGTGTTGTTGAGTTCATAAATTGGATTTGATCAGAAGTTTCGATTTAGTTCAAGAGAGATAGTTCTGTGAGAATGAGGGTTTGAGAAATAGATGAGTTAAGGTTTCATTTGAGGTTCAGAGAAGAATTAGAAGATGGAGATGATGGTTTCGGGGATTGAATTAAGATGGGTTTGTTCTTAATTGATGTTTGATTGAAGCTATAGGGTTGTTTAAGGATTGGATATGATATTAGGGTTTCTGGATTTGATTCAGAGATGAGTTCGAAGATGAAATTAAGGATGGGTTTTAGGAATAGATCATGAAGATGAAGTTGTTGTGTTAATTTGGGAGTTGATTTGGTAAATAATTGAAGAAGATTAGGGTTTTTGTTCTTCAAGAAATAAGAATTAAGGTTTCAGCAGAGTTGGTTTGGTGAGTTAACAATTCAGGGGAGGCCAATGGTTGGGTAAGTCTCTTTGTTGCTTAATTTCGATGTTTGAATTTAAATTGTTAATGATTGTTGAATTTGTATGTTTGTAAATGAAACTGAGGTTGAGGTGGTAAAAGAATGAAACTGTGACTGCGGTTAGAAGTGTTATTGATTGTGAAGAGAATAAGTTAGAATTGGAATTGAACTCTGGTTATTTTTGAAGATGAATGTTTCATGTGTGGTGTCGATGAATTAGATTTAGGTAAAGAGTCTTGTGATGTTGTTGTGGGTGTTAATGATTGAAGTTGAATGAGATTTGAGATATAAGTATAGGTGTTGGTACTGATGATGGTATAGGTTGCAGTTCAAGAGCTTGGTGTTGATGTTGTTGTACTGGAGGTAACGAAGATGGATGTTATTGAGAAGTTCTAGAGCTTCATTTGTGAATAAGTGGTGTTGGTGGTTTGAGACAGTGGTGTGTCTGTATCTTGTAAATTTTAAGTGTTATGAATTGAACTGGATATGAGATGTATGAGGTAAACCCGTAGGTAGTAAATATTACAAGTGGTGGTGGTGATGTTGCTTGGCTGGTTGTATTGGATTGAGTCTAATGAATTAGAATCACAAAGATGTAAAGTTAGAAATATTGTTGGTGTGGATATGGAGATGCAGGTGATGGTCTGTAGTTTTTAGTAAGTTACAGGGAATTGTTAGTTGTTGAATGGAGTTACAATTGTAGCTAATGAAGATAATGGGCGGAGCTGCAGTTTATTGAGTTTGAGACAAAGATGATGGTTATGGATTTGCAAGTAAAGATGAAGTTTTGAGTATGGTATGAGAATTGAATTGGTAGTGATTCAGGCCTGAGATGTGTAGTAAGTACTGATGATTGTAGGGAATAGCTAATTACTCCAGTGGAGGCTTGCTACTGCTATTGCAGGTAGACTTGGTCTTTGTTGTAATTGATATTTGAAGTTTATTTAAGTATGATTAGATTGAAAATGAATTATAGTTAAGAGTTGTGTTGCATAATAATTGTGCACTTGTATTCTTGACCTGAGCAATGGCCCTTGCTTTTGCAAGAGTTTAGAGAGTTTAGGTCTTGTGCCTTTCAGCCTAGTCAGGTATTTGACTCTAGCTCACTTAGTCAATCTGACTGAGTCAATCCTGTGCTGATTCAGTGATCCCGATTTGTTACCTGAGTTGTCTCAGTGTACCTTGACCGATTTGATTACCCTGGACGTGGACTGCTAGTTGACATCTTTGACCATCAGTGACCGTTAGATTGACCCAGTTGGGTCAGCCCTTGTGTAATGGGTTTGTTTAGTGGACTTGGGCTTAGGATTAGTTATCCTAAAATGATGTTTGGACCTTTGTGGTCTGAATTAGACATTGGTTTCTTCTACAAAGATGTAAATATTCATAAGACTTAGCCAATGGACTATAGAACCAATATTAAAGAATTAGTAAACCCTTATATGTTTTAAAGATAGATAATGAAAAGGTGTAGAACCATTAGATAGACTTGTGTGATCCTTTTGGCTAGATTCTTAGATATCTTGTGTGATTAACAGTTAGTCTTTATTAATAACGATCGATTCAAAGGAAGAACCAGTGGATCTTGGATCTCGAGGTAGGCGTGGCTTGTCATCAAAAGAGGTGGGAATTTACATTTAACTCTTTTGAAACCATTGTTTCTTTTACAAAAGTTTATGTTTAATGAACTCATGCATTGTCTGTTTTTGCATCCCATGAATTGTTTAGCTTGTGTTATGATTGTTTTGTTGATTCTTTTAATCTTTCCATGATTTGGAAAGGACTTGTAATGTTTTGAATATTATTATGAATTGTTATGGGAAATAATAATTTCCACATGTGGTATATAGGATACGCTCCTTCACATTTATACCTAGAGCTTTTATGATATATTGGTCGGCAGTTTGCGAGTTCGGAATTGTCGACATCCATACATACGATTAGGTGTGGATTTGCGAGTTCGGAATTGCACAACCATATTATACATTGTTTGAATAAGAAGTTTGTCCATATACATGTTTATTTGTTACAGTGAATTGGTCACTTTTAATGTTTGGGAAAGCATGTATTGTTTTCCATGTCTTTCCATGATTTATTGAAAGTTAAATGTTATTTCTACTGGGCACCCCTTTTAGGGATGATGTGCTCACCCATTCCCACTTTCAGTTTCAGAGACAGGTCGGAGTTGCCCAGCGAAAGCTTCGAGGAGTTGATTCCGTTAGTTGGTTAACTTCGGTTATGTTTATTATGATGTATAATCTATTTGTAAATCAAATGACTATTTTATATGTATCATATGAGAGGAGTTCTTGTATACGTACATTCCAGAGCGGGGCTAGTTTTTGGTTTAAGTTTTGTAGCAGATTTCTTAACTGAATGTAGAATCATATTTAAGGATTAAGACTTAGTGTACCAACTGGACTATCAATAAGCCAATAATGATAATAATAAAGATAGTGAGAACAGTGAACCTGTTGATAATAATATCTTAATAATTATGTTAATAACAAATTTAAGGTAGATAATATTTGGAAAATTTATATATTATATAACAATAAAATTGAAATACCAGATATTATAAATTAACGTGAATCGAATTTGGATTTCTTATAATGATAAAATAAATAAATACTAATAGCGTTAAATAAAAATGACGTGAACTATTTATATATTTTACGAAGTAAATTTATCAAACTTACACCAGTTACGATAAAAGTCTACAGACTAATTAATCTTGATAAATTAATACTTAGTTAGTCATAATAAGTTAGCACATAGTTAATCCAGCACTGGGGAATAGTTAGGTTGGTATTTTTGATGTGTTCGGGTGATACTTGTTACGTAGCTAGGCATTGTCAGGCGTCACGAACCTAGACAGGGAAACTGCATTCTTGTATCACTAGGCATTGAAGGGAGCGAGACTTGCTTCTATTAGTGGACTGATAGATCCCAAATTTTACTTAGAAACTTTATTATAGAGTATCCTCTCATAATTAGAACTAGTAACTTATTGAAATAGAAACTAATCTATTGAACCTAGAGCCACAAATTTTAGTTGTAGAAAGCCACATAGGTTTGTGCTTTGTTTTATGTTGTTTGCGCTTAGACAAAAGATAAGATTCTCTATAAGGTGGGTTTGTTCTTAATTGATGTTTGATTGAAGCTATAGGGTTTTTTGAGGATTGGATATGATATTATGGTTTCTGAATTTGATTCAGATCTGAGTTCGAAGATGAAATTAAGGATGGGTTTTAGGAATAAATCATGAAGAAGAAGTTGTTGTGTTAATTTGGGAGTTGATTTGTGTTTATGGGTGAAAACTATTTCTGCCGGTTTTGGTAATTTGGGGTGTGTAGATGAGAAATGAGTCTAAACCTTAAACAAATGCACTGCGCGGTGAGTGCTTGTATATTCGAGATATCAATCTGTGCAAGTCCGGCCTAAACCAAGAAATGGTCGTTCCAGACTTGTTTCGGTCACAAAGTGAAGGAGATGGGGTTGATCTTAGGGAGGGAAGCGAAGAAGGTGTTGAGAATGTGAAGATGTTGGCTATGAATAACTTGTATTAGAAAGCTAAAGCGGCTTGCCGGGGTGTAAGCTATCGATTAGGTGTTTGAATACGATTGTATCAACACTTGCCTCTGTTGTCTGGACTTGTCTTGTTTTTTTCCTGTTTGGAAAATAGGGAGGAGAACCTATTTATACAAGTCAGTTGAGCCTTATTCACGTCTCTCATGGGAAGTGGATGAAGTGGAGTGATGGAGTAGTGGAGTTGTGTGTTGGTGTTACACGACCAGTCTTGCCCACTTCTCCTGTCATATCTAACCGTCCATGACTTCCTGACACGTTCTTGTGATGGCGCGTTGCACTTTGTAAACCGCTTGCACCAATACCCCGATATGTATCCCCCAGTTTGTGACATGATTGATGTCTCGAGTGTGTGGATCGTGGGACCCACAAAAATTTGCATGTAATGCTAGATTAAATAACTAAGTTATTTAGGAAGTCGATACTTGTGAAGTATCATGTGTATTCTATGCAGGTACTACATCATGGTGTGGTAGAGTGATGGGTGGTGATTACCATGACGCCTCACCGACCAATTAACTCCGACTGTGGTTGTATAACCAAGCCGGTGAAGTTGGACGGACGAGATGATCTTTGAGACACTTATCTGCGACCGTTGATGGAATTAGGGTTTTGAAGAGGTGCGCATGCATCACTCTTCAGCTTGGTCGAATCCAATCTTGGGATACGATTTTGGCCAGGCCGATCGTACATGCGTATAGAAGGCATGACGGTGTAGGCGCCCATACCCCATTATCTCACGAAAGTGTGATCCGGACCACTCAATTCGTTCGGCAAAGTCGAGTGGTCGAGATCGTTGCGACGTAAAACGAGTGCAAACAAAGCCGCGCATCGTTCCAACTCGGGCGTTGCGTTCCAAGACGACCAATATTGGTCGGTCTTGGCCGATCGATCTGGCGTGTAGGTGGTAGGCTGGTGTTCACGCCTATACCTGACTGTCCCATGAAAACGTTATTTGAGCCACTCAAATCGTCCGGCGAAGTTGAGCGGTCGAGATTAGTTTGCAATTGGGAAGTGTATCCACGCTAGTTTGGGCGGACAATTTGGGATAACCAGGTATGGTATGCCTTGGCCGACCAGGTGAGGAGATTGATGGGTCCACGGTGGTCATGTTGGTATGACCGGACACGCTTAATCTAATCTTGGGCCCTCCATTCGTGTGAGGAGAAGATGGGCTCGTGATGCTCAAAACCCTAATTTTGGCTTTCACGGCCGTGTAACCATGCTTTATTCGGGCGTACGGGTGGGATGACCAACCATGGTTGGTCCTGACCGATTGGTCAGCTATGTAGGCGGGCCCACGGTGATTGTGTTGACATGCTCTGGCCTTTTCAATCTACATCTACACCCTCCATCTATACCTGCGAAGATGGATGGTTGAGACTGTTTTGTGACACATGTAATATGCCGCAAACCCTAATTTAGGGTTCTCCGCCCATACCGCTCCGGTTTGGACGTTTTGCAAGGTATGCCAACTGAGGCCGACCATGCGGGGTCGCGTTGGTTCGGCAGCGAATATTCCATACCCGCTTGGGGGTTATGGAATTGATCTGGGCCATCCAATCATGCTTTGGTGAAGTTGGATGATCGAGATCATATCGGTGACCGATACGGACAGTCCGGATGCTCAATCGGGCTAGTATAACACACCGATAGTTGCTCAATCGGGCTAGTATAACACACCGAGAGTTGCGGCACATGCGGGTATTTCGTACATGCTTTCATTATAATGCTTGGAGGTTCGTGTTGCTCTGTGGAGAGCAACACTTAGTCGTCATGCCGCATTGATAATGAGTACAGGAAATACAAGGCTGCTCACGTATTAATTAATAATGCTATAAATTCACAGGGTATATGAGATTGTTGCTACATGCTCTAACCTAGATGAATTTCGTGTATTTAATTCACGGAATGGGATTGTTGCCACATGCTCCATTCTAGGTGAATTAGTAAAGTGAAGAAGTATTCAACACTTATTAATGGCTTTATCTTTTACAAGATGTTAGCGCATAATTTTCTGGTTTTTACAATTTTAACCTTAAATGAAAATCCACCATCAACATTAAGTCCCCTGCCTAGCACATAATGGTTACACTATTGTGGGGTAGGCATGAGATGGTGACATACATATGTGAGAAAGACATGATAAAGGAAGTTTACCCGGAAGAGTATTGACCGACCGCTAGTTGTCCATGCCGTTGTGCTTGTATGGAATCCTTTGGTGGGACCAGTTTCCTTCTTTGGGTATTTGAGTCAAAAGAGGAAACCAAATAAAAGAGGAATCCTTGTTCTATTGGGATTCTTCTAATTTTGGTCTATAAAAGAGACCAACCCCCTTTTCTTTTTCTCACGAATTTTTTTTTGTATGGCAGCTCCCGTCCGTGACTACCACTGCTCCCGCCGACGCCGTCGTTGTTGCTGACGCCGGAGTCGCCATCGTCCGTCCGTCCATTGCCGTCCGTCCGTCCGCCCCAAGGTAAGTTTCAGTTCCCTCTCTCTCTCTCTTTTTTTTTTTTTTTTAAAAAAAAAAAAAAACCTAATTTCTTAGGTAAAAACATTTTGCAAGATACATCATGCTTAGCTTTCCCATCAAGATTGATAGTAAAAACGCCCATATTTGCTAGGATGGTTTAGTTCCGCGACTCCGTGAATAATCGCTTCTTCTTCCGTTGTTGCATGCAATACTAGCTTCTTAGGTTATAGTTTGGAAAGAGACTTTGGCTTAAATTTCGTAAACACAATTCCCATGAACATAAGAAAAACCGTGTTATAATACATGCACATGAACGCGGTCCCACCATGTGCGTTTGATCCGAACGTGGGTGCCACCCACATATGCTTGACTGGAAGTCGACCTTATACTAGCCTTGTGCCCTGAACCAACACCGGGCTTGAAACTTGAGTAATACCATACTTGAAACCAATACCTGACTTGAAACCAATACCGTACTTGAAACTTGAGCAATACCAGACTTGAAACCAATACCGGACTTGAAACCAATACCGGTACTTGAAACTTGAGCAATACCAGACTTGAAACCAATACCGGACTTGAAACCAATACCGGTACTTGAAACTTGAGCCGGTGTTTGGACCCAATCCCAGCCTTGTACATTCCAACGTGAATGCAGTTCGCGCATGTATCGTGTGTTTTTATACAAGTACCGACTCTTGTATTTATTGTAGAATGAAGAAAAGAACTCTGTTGATATGTCTTCGGAGATAATCTTCGGGTGCCTAGTCGGGGAAGTGTTGACAGACTTCAAAGATATGCCGAACATTACCGATGAGTTGTTCACCTTGTCTTTTCCAAACATTAGGAAACATCCCTCTCACAGATAGTCCCGCTTTCCGATTCGAAAATATAGAAGCTGATCCATCTTCTTCTTCGGCACTTGTGATGAGGTTACGTCTTCAAAGAAATGAATATCCGCCACCTCCTATCGACTTCAAGACTTGTCATACTCCACCGGGCTTCTTATGAAGGATGGATGAGGCGCATGTTGAATAATAAGGACATTAAAGCCAATTTGACCAAAGCGCAAATCCTCAATGCAGTCATGGCATCCGCTACTCTTGAAAATAAGAAAGATCTTGCAGGGCTTGATTACTTTCATTTCTCGGTGGCGCCTTTCTACTCATACATCTATATCTAGATGGGGAGAGATGACTATTACTCCGGAAAGCGTGCATTGATGAACCCGCCTTGTTGCTAGGAATCTTTATTATGAGCTTTCTGACACGGAACAACGTGATTATGACACTATACTCCGAAAGGTGGCAGAATTCGACGATTTGGACAAGGAGGAGAAAAAAGATACAAGATGATTTTACACCTGGTGGGTATCAGAATGGTCTCCTGTAGACCCAGAGCCGGATCAGGAGTTGGAAAACGAGCTCAACGTGATTGCATTCCTGTCTTTGTGGCTATCCAGAGATGTATATGATGATGATTCTGGAAAGAAAACCATAAGGGGTGTTCTGGTTAAGATTGCTATAAGCTAGCAAAAGGAGAAGTTCTTCCCTTAGGTGCCTTGTTCCTTGGATCGCTGTATTCTTATCTGGACGCCTTAGCAATGGATATGCATGTTTCCAACGGGTACAAGAAGGTAGAGTCGTATGTCCACTTCGCTTTTCTTCAGGCATTCTTGTGGGAACATTTCAAAAGTTATGCTCATTCCCGCACCTTCGCTCAGCAATTTGTATGGTGGCTCGAGAATACTTCGTTGGCAAGAGAGGAGGCGTCCAAGGACCGGTGCGAAACTCGTGGATATCTTTGATAATGTGTCTTCTGTAAATTTCCGTCCATGGGGGCCGACCCACCCTTCCATTGTTCAGCCAAAGACTTTTGATATTGCTTCTGAAGGTCCTGATGCTGTGTTGCGTACCGATGCCGAGACTATGAAATTTGGAGAACTTATTTATCTCGCACAGTGTATTAGGGATATATCCCGTCTCTATTCAACGAAGCTCTTCTTGTGACTCCGTACAACATCGACAGGCTGCTCGTCAAATGGGATTTGACCAGGGTGTTCCTTTTATTCGTCCTTCGGAGGTTTTTGAAAGAACTTCTCGGTTGTCTTTGATCTTGACATATTCTTGGCATCGCAGTCTTCCCTTCGGCCTATTGGGAGAAACTCGGTGGTAGCAGAGCAAGTATAAGGAATTTTGGAGGAAGCAATCGTTGGCTTTCCAAGAATTCTCGGAGGATGTTGTGATAGATTCCGTGGTGAGCCATCTTCGGCGTCTGAAGAAGCATTTCCGGTTGAAGCCACTTCCGACCAAATGAACCGGAGCCGAGGATTGCGGTCTCCAAGCGGGAGAGATCTAAGAGGCGGGCCCGTGGTTCGGTGATCCTCAATTCCTCCAATATGCGGTATTTAAATCTCTTTCGTTGATTCCTTCATTTCTCCCAGTAAATTCTTCTAAGAGTGATACTTGCTTGAAATCAGGGAATTCCGAAAGAGAATGTCTTCACAAGGTTGGCGCGCATTCAGAATGAGAAGGATGGTAATGTTGGCCTTCATTTTGAGAAGTCTGGAGGTACTGATCTTCATGCTGAGAAGTCTGGCGAAACCGTTCCTTTTTTAGACCATGACAGAGATGATGCAAGCTCGGTTGGACAAGGTGCTTCCCTAAGTGATCTTGTTGATGGGGCCATGATGGAAATTAGCACCCAGAGCGAAGTAGATATCGGGATGAATGTAAGAGGGGCAGCATCCGCTATTGTTGAGGTGGCTCCCCTTGAAGAATGTTCTGAGCATGTTCCAATCAATAAAGTTGTCGTGGTGACTTCTTCCGAAAGATCTCCGTAACCGACAAGGCTCTGTGATTGGTGAAGTATCGGTAATGCACTGGAGCTTTGTTCGATCCTCCTTTCATTGTCCCTTATCCAGGTCATGTGTTGGTTGGAGGATTCGGTGCAGCGGCCCGGTTCGAAGAGTTGTACACGGCGATATGGGAGAAACACGGCCACATTGCTACCACTACGAAGCTCAAAAGTCGTCTTGCATTGGTCAACCGCGTTCATGAGGCTTTATTTTCTATCCATGGGATGAGCGTCACAACTGGTCGAACAGTTTCTGAGGAGATGATTGAAGACTGGAAGTGCCATCGAGATGTGTTTGTGCAGTACGACTTCAATGCTCCTTGGTTCCTCAAAGGGTTCTCCGAGATTCAGGAGCTCCAAAAATTACAAGATGAAGCCCCTTCGCGAGAATGTGTTACTCGCCAGGAAGAAAGAGGTTGAAAAGTTGTTTGAGGAGTTGAAGCTGAAGCAGGCTGTACTTCAAAGGATGAAAGTCGCTCTTTCCCAGAAGGACGAGTTGCTGCTGAAGGACTTTCCTTGAAGGATTCATTCCATATACTTGTCTCTTCTTTTAGATGTTTTTCTTTTTGAGTGATAGTGAGGATTTCCTTTCGTAATTTGACTTCCGGTTTTGAATTAATAGGTAATTGAATTGGTTTATTTTGAGATAGTTTTGTGAATAACTTTTCTAAAAGAGGTTATTTTAAATGGAATTTGCATCTTGGTCATGAATGGTTGCACATGTCATATGAAATTGCAAATGTCGCATAAAAGGGAAGTATGAATGGAAACAAACATGGCATTTGATCATTGAGCCTCTTTCTCTATGTGCGGGATGTCAAGTTCCCAGTGAATTCTAAAACTATCTTTCTTGCAAAATTGTTGAGTAGAACTTACTTGCTTTTGAATCCTTACTTGTATCAAACCGAAGTAGCCTCTCTAAGGAAATCGTCCGCATTAATCTCCCAAATAGGGAAAGCTATTCTTCTGAATTAAGCTTCTTCTGAACAATCCGTTTCAAAGCGTTGCATTCACTGGTAGGGTGGTGAAGGAACCGGTGGAAATGACAATACCTCGGGTCCATTACTTCTTGATCAGTCGGTGGACGCCATACGGGGAGGTAGCTCCACCTCTCTATTTCGTACCCACGCCCAAAGAACTCAAAATATTTTCCATTGGGAACGAGAAAGTGTAGGTACTTGGTCTAGCTCTTCCCCGTTCGTGGGCGTTGTGGTGTCTCTACATGGTTTCGATGTGGAGTACGTTTTGAGATGAAGTTGGAAGACTTGTGAGTGCCATCATATCTCATGGATCACTTGCCCGGGTAAATGGATGTGGAAGGTGTCGTAATATCACCGCCGAGTGATCGAATTGAACGCTCCCATCCTCTGTATTCACGAATTCCTTGATTGATCTCTCTTTCCTCAAGCATTTCTTCGCTTGGTTGACAGGTCTATGCGGATTGGAGCCAGTCTTAGGGCTTGAACAAGAGTCTTGAGATATAAATCTTCTAGCGTGGGCTCCGTAGGTTGTAGGCTCCCTTTCTTTATCGCGAGACGTTGTAGTACTCCGGACAAGTCTTTTCCTCTCGTGGAGCCTCGAGTCTTCATTGCTGGCTGGACCATGTTGTTCATCTTTCCTGAGTCTCCTGCGATTACGCGCTCTTTTTGATTCTCCACCGGTAAAGGTGTGACCCCTGGTTAAGGATCCAGCGTTTCTCGCAATGTCCGAGTAGATGTCTGTCGACCCTCCTTGTAATTGTGTTGTTATATCATTCAAAAGGCGGAATGTTTCGCTCTGTCTTCTAGCGATACCAGCTTGATTTGCCGAGGACATCTTCCAAAGCATTCTAGCTATACTTCCCATGGTATCCGAACCACCTGTGGTTTCGGTGAGGATACATTGCGAGATGAAAACCGAAAAATTGAGAATTCAATTTTTGCAACCGAGAGATCAACCTCCCACCGTGGTCGCCAATTGTTTATGGGTGAAAACTATTTCGCCGGTTTTGGTAATTTGGGGTGTGTGGATGAGAAATGAGTCTAAACCTTAAACAAATGCCTTTGCGCGGTGAGTGCTTGTAGAGTCGAGAGATCAATCATTGCAAGTCCGGCCTAAACCGAGAAATGGCCGTTCTGGACTTGTTTCGTCACAAAGTGAAGGAGATGGGGTTGATCTTAGGGAGGGAAGCAAAGAAGGTGTTGAGAATGTGAAGATGTTGGCTATGAATGACTTGTATCGGAAAAGTCGAACCGCTTGCGTGGTGTAAGCTATCAGTTCCGGTGTTTGAATACGATTGTATCAACACTTTCCTCTGTTGTCTGGACTTGTCTTGTTTTTTTCCTGTTTTGAAAATAGGGAGGAGAACCTATTTATACAAGTCATTTGAGCCTTATTCACGTCTCTCATGGGAAGTGGATGAAGTGGAGTGATGGAGTAGTGGAGTTGTGTGTTGGTGTTACACGACCAGTCTTGCCCACTTCTCCTGTCATATCTAACCGTCCATGACTTCCTGACACGTTCTTGTGATGGCGCGTTGCACGCTGTAAACCGCCAGACCAATACCCCAGTATGTATCCCCCAGTTTGTGACATGATTGATGTCTCGAGTGTGTGGATCGTGGGACCCACGGAAATTTGCATGTAATGCTAGATTAAATAACTAAGTTATTTAGGAAGTCGATACTTGTGAAGTATCATGTGTATTCTATGCAGGTACTACATCATGGTGTGGTAGAGTGATGGGTGGTGATTACCATGACGCCTCACTGACCAATTAACTCCTGACCAGGGTTGTATAACCAAGCCGGTGAAGTTGGACGGACGAGATGATCTTTGAGACACTTATCTGCGACCGTTGATGGAATTATGGTTTTGAAGAGGTGCGCATGCATCACTCTTCAGCTTGGTCGAATCCAATCTTGGGATACGATTTTGGCCAGGCCGATCGTACATGCGTATAGAAGGCATGACGGTGTAGGCGCCCATACCCCATTATCTCACGAAAGTGTGATCTGGACCACTCAATTCGTTCGGCAAAGTCGAGTGGTCGAGATCAGTTTGCGACAGAAAACGAGTGCAAACAAAGCCGCGCATCGTTCCAACTTCGGGCGCGCGTTCCAAGACGACCAATATTGGTCGGTCTTGGCCGATCAGTCTGGCGTGTAGGTGGTAGGCTGGTGTTCACGCCTATACCTGACTGTCCCATGAAAACGTGATTTGAGCCACTCAAATCGTCCGGCGAAGTTGAGCGGTCGAGATTAGTTTGCAATTGGGAAGTGTATCCACGCTAGTTTAGGCGGACAATTTGGGATAACCAGGTATGGTATGCCTTGGCCGACCAGGTGAGGAGATTGATGGGTCCACGGTGGTCATGTTGGTATGACCAGACACCTTAATCTAATCTTGGGCCCTCCATTCGTGTAGGAGAAGATGGACGCTCGTGATGCTCAAAACCCTAATTTTGGCTTTCACGGCCGTGTAACCATGCTTTATTCGGGCGTACGGGTGGGATGACCAACCATGGTTGGTCCCGGCCGGTTGGTCAGCTATGTAGGCGGGCCCACGGTGATTGTGTTGACATGCTCTGGCCTTTTCAATCTACATCTACACCCTCCATCTATACCTGCGAAGATGGATGGTTGAGACTGTTTTGTGACACATGTAATATGCCGCAAACCCTAATTTAGGGTTCTCCGCCCATACCGCTCTGGTTTGGACGTTTTTGCAATGTATGCCAATCCGGGGAGGCCGACCATGCGGGGTCGCGTTGGTTCGGCGGCGAATATTCCATACCGCTTGGGGTTATGGAATTGATCTGGGCCATCCAATCATCTTTGGTGAAGTTGGATGATCGAGATCATATCCGAATGATACGGACAGTCCGGATGCTCAATCGGGCTAGTATAACACACCGAGAGTTGCTCAATCGGGCTAGTATAACACACCGAGAGTTGCAGCCTGTACGGGTATTTCGTACATGCTTTCATTATAATGCTTGGAGGTTCGTGTTGCTCTGTGGAGAGCAACACTTAGTCGTCATGCCGCATTGATAATGAGTACAGGAAATACAAGGCTGCTCACGTATTAATTAATAATGCTATAAATTCACAGGGTATATGAGATTGTTGCTACATGCTCTAACCTAGATGAATTTCGTGTATTTAATTCACGGAATGGGATTGTTGCCACATGCTCCATTCTAGGTGAATTAGTAAAGTGAAGAAGTATTCAACACTTATTAATGGCTTTATCTTTTACAAGATGTTAGCGCATAATTTTCTGGTTTTTACAATTTTAACCTTAAATGAAAATCCACCATCAACATTAAGTCCCCTGCCTAGCACATAATGGTTACACTATTGTGGGGTAGGCATGAGATGGTGACATACATATGTGAGAAAGACGGGATAAAGGAAGTTTACCCGGAAGAGTATTGACCGACCGCTAGTTGTCCATGCCGTTGTGCTTGTATGGAATCCTTTGGTGGGACCAGTTTCCTTCTTTGGGTATTTGAGTCAAAAGAGGAAACCAAATAAAAGTGGAATCCTTGTTCTATTGGGATTCTTCTAATTTTTGTCTATAAAAGAGACCAACCCCCTTTTCTTTTTCTCACGAATTTTTTTTTGTATGGCAGCTCCCGTCCGTGACTACCACTGCTCCCGCCGACGCCGTCGTTGTTGCTGACGCCGGAGTCGCCATCGTCCGTCCGTCCATTGCCGTCCGTCCGTCCGCCCCAAGGTAAGTTTCAGTTCCCTCTCTCTTTTTTTTTTTTTTAAAAAAAAAAAAAAAAACCTAATTTCTTAGGTAAAAACGTTTTGCAAGATACATCATGCTTAGCTTTCCCATCAAGATTGATAGTAAAAACGCCCATATTTGCTAGGATGGTTTAGTTCCGCGACTCCGTGAATAATCGCTTCTTCTTCCGTTGTTGCATGCAATACTAGCTTCTTAGGTTATAGCTTGGAAAGAGACTTTGGCTTAAATTTCGTAAACACAATTCCCATGAACATAAGAAAAACCGTGTTATAATACATGCACATGAACGCGGTCCCACCATGTGCGTTTGATCCGAACGTGGGTGCCACCCACATATGCTTGACTGGAAGTCGACCTTATACTAGCCTTGTGCCCTGAACCAACACCGGGCTTGAAACTTGAGTAATACCATACTTGAAACCAATACCTGACTTGAAACCAATACCGGACTTGAAACCAATACCGTACTTGAAACTTGAGCAATACCAGACTTGAAACCAATACCGGACTTGAAACCAATACCGGTACTTGAAACTTGAGCAATACCATACTTGAAACCAATACCGGACTTGAAACCAATATCGGTACTTGAAACTTGAGCCGGTGTTTGGACCCAATCCCAGCCTTGTACATTCCAACGTGAATGCAGTTCGCGCATGTATCGTGTGTTTTTATACAAGTACTGACTCTTGTATTTATTGTAGAATGAAGAAAAGAACTCCTGTTGATATGTCTTCTAGAGATAATGCTGGTGCCAAGTCGGGAAGTGTTGACAGCTTCAAAGATATGCCGAACATTACTGATGAGTTGTTCACCTTGTCTTTTCCAAACATTAGGAAACATCCCTCTCACAGGATAGTCCTGCTTTTCGATTCAGAAAATATAGAAGCTGACCCATCTTCTTCTTCGGCACTTGTGATGAGGTTCTGTCTTCAAAGAAATGAATATCCGCCACCTCCTATCGACTTCAAGACTTGTCATACTCCACTGGCTTCTTATGAAGGATGGATGAGGCGCATGTTGAATAATAAGGACATTAAAGCCAATTTGACCAAAGCGCAAATCCTCAATGCAGTCATGGCATATCCGCTACTCTTGAAAATAAGAAAGATCTTTGCAGCTTGATTACTTTCATTTCTCGGTGGCGCCCTTCTACTCATACATCTATATCTAGATGGGGAGAGATGACTATTACTCGGAAAGCGTAGCTGCATTGATGAACCGCTCGTTGTCGGGAATCTTTATTATGAGCTTTCGACACGGAACAACGTGATTATGACACTATACTCCGAAAGGTGGCGGAAATTCGACGATTTGGACAAGGAGGAGAAAAAGATACAAGATGATTTACACCTGGTGGGTATCAGAATGGTCTCCTGTAGACCCAGAGCCGGATCAGGAGTTGGAAAACGAGCTCAACGTGATTGCATTCCTGTCTTTGTGGCTACATGGCTACATGCTCCACCTGGATGAATTTCGTGTATTTAATTCACGGAATGGGATTGTTGCCACATGCTCCATTCTAGGTGAATTAGTAAAGTGAAGAAGTATTCAACACTTATTAATGGCTTTATCTTTTACAAGATGTTAGCGCCTAATTTTCTGGTTTTTACAATTTTAACCTTAAATGAAAATCCACCATCAACAATTTGGTAAATAATTGAAGACGATTAGGGTTTCTGTTCTTCAAGAAATAAGAATTAAGGTTTCAGCAGAGTTGGTTTGGTGAATTAACAATTTAGGGGAGGCCAATGGTTAGGTAAGTCTCTCTGTTGCTTAATTTCGCTGTTTGAAGTTGAATTGTTACTGATTGTTGAGTTTTCATGTTTGTGAATGAAACTGAGGTTGAGGTGGTAAAACAATGAAACTGTGACTGCAGTTAGAAGTGTTATTGATTGTGAAGAGAATAAGTTAGAATTGGAATTGAACTCTGGTTGTTTTTGAAGATGAATGTTTGTTGTTTGGTGTCGATGAATTAGATTTAGGTAAAGAGGCTTGTGATGTTGTTGTGGGTGTTAATGATTGAAGTTGAATGAGAATTGAGATATAAGTATAGGTGTTGGTACTGATATGGTATAAGTTGTAGTTCAAGATCTTGGTGTTGATGCTGTTGTACTGGAGGTAACGAAGATGGATGTTATTGAGAATTTCTAGAGCTTCAGTTGCGAATCAGTGGTGTTGGTGGTTTGAGACAGTGGTGTGTCTGTATCTTCTAAATTCCAAGTGTTATGAATTGAACTGGATATGATATATATGAGGTAAACCCGTAGGTAGTAAATATTACAAGTGGTGGTGGTGATGTTGCTTGGCTGGTTGTATTGGATTGAGTCTAATGAATTAGAATCACAAAGATGTGAAGTTAGAAATACTGTTGGTGCGGATATGGAGATACAGGTGATGGTATGTAGTTGTTAGTAAGTTACAAGGATTTGTTAGTTGTTGAATGGAGTTACAATTGTAGCTAATAAAGATAATGGGAGGAGCTGCAGTTTATTGAGTTTGAGACAGAGATGAAGTATTGAGTATGGTATGAGAATCGAATTGGTAGTGATTCAGGCCTGAGATGTGTAGTAAGTAATGATGATTGTAGGGAATAGCTAATCACTCCAGTGGAGGCTTTCTACTGCTATTGCAGGTAGACTTGGTCTTTGTTGTAATTGATATTTGAAGTTTATTTAAGATGATTAGATTGAAAATGAATTATAGTTAAGATTTGTGTTGCACAATAATTGTGCACTAGTACTCTTGGCCTGAGCAATGGCTCTGGCCTTTGCAAGAGTTTAGAGAGTTTAGGTCTTGTGACTTTCAGCCTAGTCAGGTATTTGACTCTAGCTGACTTATTCAATCTGACTGAGTCAATCCTGTGTTGATTCAGTGATCCCGATTTGTTACCTGAGTTGACTCAGTGTACCTTGACCGATTTGACTACCCTGGACTTGACCTTGACTGGACGTGGACTGCTAGTTGACCTCTTTGACCGTCTGTGACCGTTAGATTAACCCAGTTGGGTCAGGACTTGTGTAATGGGTTTGTTTAGTGGACTTGGGCTTAGGATTAGTTATCCTAAAATGATGTTTGGACATTTGTGGTCTGAATTAGACTTTGGTTTCTTCTACAAAGATGTAGATATTCATAAGACTTAGCCAATGGACTATATAACCAATATAAAAGAATTGGTAAACCCTTATATGTTCTAAGATAGATAATGAAAAGGTGTATAACCATTAGATAAACTTTTGTGATTCTTGTGTGATCCTTTTAGCTAGATTCTTAGATATCTTGTGTGATTAACAGTTAGTCTTTATTAACAACGATCGATTCAAATGACGGACCAGTGGATCTTGGATCTCGAGGTAGGCGTGGCTTGTCATCAAAAGAGGTGGGAATTTACATTTAACTCTTTTGAAACCATTGTTTCTTTTACAAAATTTTATGTTTAATGAACTCATGCATTGTCTGTTTTTGCATCCCATGAATTGCTTAGCTTGTGTTATGATTGTTTTGTTGATTCTTTTAATCTTTCCATGATTTGGAAAGGACTTGTAATGTTTTGAATATTATTATGAATTGTTATGGGAAATAATAATTTCCACATGTGGTATATAGGATACGCTCTTTCACATTTATACCTAGAGCTTTTATGATATATTGTGTATTGTGCTCAGTACAATTTGGGAATCAAGAGTTAATGAATTTAAATCTAAGTTCCTAATGAACACAGCTACTAAACTAATATGCAGGTATTTTATCATTAATGAAAATAGAGAAGAGGTTCTTACACATTTAAGGAAGTGAATACCTAACAACAACG
Organism: Papaver armeniacum; assembly: GCA_023531295.1. Lineage (NCBI taxonomy): Eukaryota > Viridiplantae > Streptophyta > Magnoliopsida > Ranunculales > Papaveraceae > Papaver > Papaver armeniacum. The sequence continues at coordinate 51,053 of JAJJWW010012433.1, forward strand.
ATCAGATAGTCGACACATGTCACTATCTGATCGGTCAACACGCAATACAAGTCTGACCAATGACTAACAGCTTATAAGAGCACCCACTCAATTAATAAGGGTAGAACCTAGTACTCCATAAGGCTAAAGGACTATGACATTGCCTATCGCTAAAAATTATCCTTGTCCTCAAGGATAAAGTTGCGAAAGTGTGACTTAATGGTAGTAACATCCTCCCAAGTAGCCTCCTCTTGAGTAGAATTAGTCCACTGAATGAACACTTGTGGTACTTGCCTTCTGCCAATAGTGATGGTTCTGTGTTGTAAGACTTTTGCTGGAACCATTATCACTTCACCTGCATGATCAACAATAGGCAGTGTAGGAGATGGAATGTCTTTCTTACCAATGTGATGTTTCAATTGAGACACATGAAACACAGGGTGAATCCTGGCCTGATCTGGAAGATGTAGCTTGTAGGCTACGGGTCCAATTTTTGTAAGATAGGGAAAGGGCCATAGAATTTTGTAGACAGCTTGAAATTCTTCCTTAGTGACACGAAGCTTGTCCGTAAGGTTGCGATTTCAGATACACCAAGTCACCCACAACAAAGGTTCCTTGCTCGCTTTGATTGATCAGCAAAGAATTTCATTCTTGCTTGAGCATTGTGTAGGGATTACTTCAGAAGATCAAGCATTGCCTCCCTGTCCTTGAGATATGACTCCACAGCAGCTACAGAAGTAGTGGTTGTTGATGTAAAGCCATGTGCGGAGGAAGATAACCATATAGGGCCTGGAAAGGTGTCATTTTCAAACTAGTATGATAACTAGTGTTATACCACCATTCAAAGAAGAGATAACCATTGACACCACTTAGTAGGCTTGTGTCCAAGTGATGCACCTTAAGTAAGTTTCCAAACAAGAATTAACTCTCTCTCGACCGCCATCGGTTTTGAGGATGATAAGCAATCCGAGATTCAAGTTAGTACCCAGAGCTTTAAATAAGTCCTGCCAGAAGTGACTAGTAAAAACCTTATCTCTATCAGACACAATGGAAGAAGGGAGACCATGCAGTTTGAACACCTGATCCAAGAAGGCTTTAGCCACAGAAGCAGCTGTATAAGGGTGTTGTAAGGCAATGAAATGGCTGTACTTTGTTAGTCTGTCAACAACCACTAGTATAACACTTTTCCTGTCACTCATGGGTAAACCTTCAATGAAATCCATAGTGATGTGCTGCCATGCTTGCTCAGGGACTGGAATAGGTTGCAGCAGACCAGATGGAAAAGAGCATTCACCTTTATTTCTTTGACAAATGTCACATTCAGTGACAAATAAGATGATCTCTTGCTTCATTTTAGGCCAAAAGAAATGGGACTTTGCTCTAACATAAGTGGCTTGGATGCCAGAATGACTACCAACAACATATGTGTGAACAGTATTTAAAGGCTCTTACCCCATTGCTAGCACCCACATATTTCCTACTTTTGTATCTCAATATTTCAGATTTGTAAGTATAATGTGGAACAGAGTCTGCAGATACAAGTAGTTGAGCAATAAGTTGTTGTACCTTGTCATCACCAATATAGATTTGAAGTAAGTCTTGGACCCAAGATGGTTGAGACATAGATAAGGCAGAGCAAGTTGCAGAAGGAGCTGGTCTTCTACATAAAGCATCAGCAACTATATTCTCCTTACACTTTTTGTACTGAATCTCATATTCATATCCCAACAATTTCATCAACCACTTTTGCTGTAAAACTATGGTGATCTTTTGTTCTAAAAAGTATTGAATGCTGTGATGATCAGTTTGAATAATGAATTTGCTGCCTAGTAAATAATGCCTACATTTTTGTACAGCCTTAACTATAGATAAAAATTCCTTTTCATATGTAGATAAGGCTCTAGCTCTTGGTCCTAAAGGTGAGCTGAAAAAAGAAATTGGTTTACCTTCCTGAGTTAAGACAGCACCAAGACATGTCTCACTTGCATCACTTTCAACAGTGAATTGTTTAGAAAAGTCAGGCAATGCAAGGACTGGAGTTGTGGACATGGCTAGCTTTAGTTGTTCAAATGCAGAAGTGGCAGCTGCAGTCCAAATGAAAGAATTTTTCCACAAAAGATCAGTGAGTGGCTTGCAGATTGCACCATAATTCTTCACAAATTTCCTATAATACACTGTTAAACCCAGAAAGCCTCTCAATTCTTTGATAGAAGTTGGAATTGTCCAGCTCTGCATTACTGCAATCTTGTTTGGATCATCATAAACCCCAGCAGGAGTGATAATGTGGCCAAAATATTCTAACTGTGATTGTCTGGTGCTGTCTGAGTAAGGAAAATATTATTCTCAAATGATCAATGTGCTCAGACTTGAAAGAGCTGTACACCAAAATATCATCAAAAAAGACCAAAACAAACTTCCTTAAGTAGGGAGCAAAGACTTCAGTGCCTGAAATGTTGCAGGTGCATTGGTCAAACCAAATGGCATGACTTTGAACTCATAGTGCCCATGATGAGTTCTAAATGCAGTCTTGTATATATACATTGGGTTTAAAAGTATTTGATGATAACCTGCTCTTAAATCTAACTTAGACAAAAACACAAATCCTTGTAGCTCATCCAACAACTCATCTACAATTGGAATATGAAACTTGTCCTTAATAGTGATGTTGTTGAGTCTTCTGTAATCAACACAAAATCTCCAAGTAATATCTTTTTTTTAACAAGAAGAATTGGTGAAGCAAATGGGTTGTGGCTGTGTTGTATGATTCCAGAAGAAAGCATTTCTTCACCAGCTGTTCCACAACTCCTTTTTGAATGTAAGGGCATCTATAAGGTCTTTGGTTTGGAGGTTGAGAGTCTGGTTTCAAGGGAATTGAGTGGTCTAAAGTTCTGTGAGGTGGTAATGAAGTAGGCTCAGCAAAAATATCCTTATATTCATATAACAAAGTTAATAAAGGTGAAGGTATTGGAGGGGGAATAGGAGTAGTTGATACTGAAAAGAGATGACCAATGAGGCCATGAGTAGTTTTTGCTAGAAATCTCTTAACTGCTGACCCACTCATCATAATTAGTGAAGGTGAATTAGTTATCCCTTGTAATGTAATATGCTGACCATGATGAACAAAAGAAACACTGAGTTTAGAGAAATTAAACATAACATCACCTAGCTTCTTAAGCCAATCAGCACCTAACACCATGCCACAGCCTCCAAGTGGAAGTAACCTGAAGTCCTCAGTGAACCTGCATACTCCAAGGAAGTTTAGAACAAATACCAGTACTCACTGTTTTCTCTCCATTAACAACTGTAACTAACATATGAGCTGTGTGTTCTACCTTGCATTTGAGTTTAGAAGCTAGAGAACAATCTATGAAACTAGTTGTGCTACCAGTATCAATAAGAATAGAGATAGATTGTCTCTTAAGAAGACCAGGAATGTGAATAGTATCACCTGTGGCAGTACCAGTGAGAGCATGAATAGAAATCTCCATGTCAGACTCAACTGGTGATTCTACAGCTTCTTCAAAAACCTCATCCTCAACCTCGGTGTCTTGTGCATCAGAATTTTCAGTTTGCACCATAAACAATTCCTGCCTACCCTTGCACTTATGACCCAATGAATAAACCTCATCACAATTATAACAAAGACCTTTATCCCTGCGAATGCGCATTTGCTCTTGAGTTAAACGTTTAATAATGGGATTTGTTGATGAGGGCTTGAGTGGTGTTGGGGAATAAGATTTTGGAGTAGTAGGACTAGACTTGGAAGTAGTGTAAGAGGTGGAAATTGGTTTAGGAGGGAAGGTTGTGGTAGAGAAAGCTCTAGAGTTAGTGAAAGAGCTAGAGTTGGTTCTAACACTTTTGGCGGCAGTAGCAGTGATGCTTCTTGCTCCCCCATTCTTGCTAAGGAGAAAGTCGTGGCAAGTGATTTTGATGAAACATAGCTACAGAATTACGCAATTCTTCCTTCAACCCACTAATGAAACTCATGATAAAATAGTACTCAGCTAAGGACGGATTGTTAGCAAGCATTAGATATTTGAGAGATTCAAATTCCTCAAAATACTCTTCTACAGAGTTAATCTGAACCAGTTTATTAAAACTCCCAATAAAATTCTCTTCCACGGGATTTTCAAATCTGACACAAATACCATGAGCAAATTCAAACCAAGTTATACGAGTTCGACCAACCTGAAAATTGAGAAACCATTTATCGGCTTTTCCATCAAGGTAGATAGCTGCAATATCAACTCTGCGACTCTCATCGATGTTGTGAAGCCAGAAGTAGCGTTCACACTTTTGGATCCAACCATAAGGATTATCACCATCAAATCTTGGGAAATCAAGTTTTGGTACTCGATTAAATTGATTTTGAGTTCCCCCTGGCGATATTGAACCAAAGATTGGAGGATTGTTGAGCTGAGTACCATGAATTGATCCTCGTGAGACATGTGGTTGAGCTGGTTTCGATGTAGATGGGAAACGGGCTAGCAGCGCTCATCAAATCGTTGGTTAATGGATGCTTGATCCGAATTAGCTTTTTGTTGCTGTAAAAGAATCTTGTCTTCAATGGCAGCAAATCGATCTTGAGCTCGATTCTTTGCCACAACCGCTCTATAACATCCTTAACAGTTTTTGGATCGGAAGCGCCCATCGAGAAAAAATTTGAGTGGGTCTCGATGCCAAATGTATCAGTACTTTACAATTTGGGAATCAAGAGTTAATGAATTTAAATCTAAGTTCCTAATGAACACAGCTACTAAACTAATCTGCAGTATTTTTCATTAATGAAAATAGAGAAGAGGTTCTTACACATTTAAGGAAGTGAAGACATAACAACAATGATCAGATAGTAGACACATGTCACTATCTGATCGGTCAACACTCAATACAAGCCTGACCAATGACTAACAGCTTATAAGAGCACCCACTCAATTAATAAGGGCAGGCCCTAGTACGCTATAAGGCTAAAGGAGACATATTGGTCGGCAGTTTGCGAGTTCGGAATTGTCGACATCCATACATACGATTAGGTGTGGATTTGCGAGTTCGAATTGCACAACCATATTATACATTGTTTGAAGAAGGATTTTGTCCATATACATGTTTGTTTGTTACGTGTTGACTTGTTCACTTTTAATGTTTGGTAAAGCATGTATTGTTTTCCTTGTCTTGCCATGATTTCTTGAAAGTTAAATGTTATTTCTACTGGGCAACCCTTTTAGGGATGATGTGATCACCCATTCCCACTTTCAGTTTCAGAGACAGATCAGAGTTGCGCAGCGAAAGCTTCGAGGAGTTGAGTCTGTTAGTTGGTTAACTTCGGTTATGTTTATTATGATGTATAATCTATTTGTAAACCAAATGACTATTTTATATGTATCATTTGAGATGAGTTCTTGTATACGTACATTCCAGAGCGGGGCTAGTTTTTGGGTTGAGTTTTGTAGCAGATTTCTTAATTGAATGTTTAAGTAAATAATTTAGATTCTTAATGCCTTTATATTTAGTTAATTTCTTGGATTAGTCAGCTGCTAGCTTTGGGGGCGCTACAGTTGAGTCCTTCTCCAAAAATATCCAAAAACTAATTCAAGAAACTACCCTACAACGTGAAAAAATTAGTGCTCTTGAGGATATTGTTAAAGAAGATTCAATTAGATAAAAACGTTTGATCGAGACACATTCATCTGATCTGAACAGACTTCGTGTTGAAAAACAGAAACTGGGTGCATCCCTTATTTTAGCCCAGGAACAGTGCAAATCCTTGAAGAAGGAAAACTCTGTTTTAATGAGAAAATCTTATGTGCCGATTACTAATTGTGAGACAGAATTACAGTACATGAAGAAAAGTTCTCCAAAGGAAGTTCCTGCTAAAAAGTGTTCACATAACTTGCAGTCTTCTAATAGGGCTATAAAATAGGTTCTTTGAATGTTTCTCTTCCACGAACCTGTTCTTTCTGTGGGAAAAAGAATCACTATGTTCAACATTGTTTTGCTAGAAAGAAACAGATTTCTAATCTTCAAAATCTTCTTCTTTTTACTGTCGACAGAGTAAAGTGTCTGACGACATCTACAATGGATTTTATTCTTGCGGAAAGCCAGATCTCTCATAAAAGAGACTTCAATGATCATTCATCTCGAAATCTCTACAGGGATCGTGTTTCTTCTCATGCTGCAAATTCTTACACCACAAAAATACACATTCCCAGTGTTTATGAGAATAAGTCTGGTAGATCTAAGTCTAGAAGGTGGAGACCTCTCTCCTTTAATCCTCTAGAACCAATTTCTAGAGGCCCTAGACTTAATCCTCAGAAAAGTCACTCTGATGGTTTTTCTGGAAAGGTTATGTCGAATTCTTCTGGAATAAGAAATAGCCGAAGGAAGGTAAAAAATATTAGGTTCAAACTCTCAGATGGTATTCACAACTCATCTCTCAAGACTCATGGTGGGATTATATCTCACTCTGCTACCTAGCTCTAGGTAATTTCATCCTTGTATCTAGCTTGAGAGGTGCAAGGATGATATTTGCAAGATGCTCAAGCCTATTGTTGGTTACCATTTGTCTTGTGTTTAGTTTTGTTTGTTTCCCTTATGAGAAGGTTAAGTCATTCTTGACTCACTGTACGTAACTAATATATCTCTTTCATATGCTCTGATTAAATATTTAGTTATTGAGCTATGTAAATAAGAGATTTCTAAAAACATAGTGTATTTCCTGTATTAGATCATTTCTGATCCATTAACCTCCCATAACTGGTCCACGAACGTCCGTGTATTCTACTTGGAAGTTCTTAGGGTTTTATTAACAAGAGATCCTCTCTTGTTTATAAACATATATATACATATATTTTTTATCCTTTTCTCATAGTATTTTTATGGAGAACTCTTCAAGACCTCAGGAAGTTGTGAATCTTGAGATGGAAGAAGACTTGAAAGGATGTGATTCGGTTCAAGACCTTGTCTGAGAAAGATGATGGCAAGGAAAGAGTACAACTCCTGGATTAGAGAATCTGTCAAGGATTTAATTCTTTTTCAGAATGACTTTAGGGTCGAATTTGCAAATCTTCAACTGCAAATAAATCAGCTTATTGATAATCAAACCAAAATCCTTGATAATCAAAAGATCTTGATCAGGAATTAGAAGAAACTCATCTTGGGCTGTGTCAAAGCTAGGCATCTTTCCCGCATTGTTGATTGGAAAGTTAATGTCTTAACTCATGAACATGGAGTCTTTACGGTCAAAAGAATCAAGGATATCAATGATACCTTTTATGATGGACCCTTTCAAAGGTATGATGTTAT